>OY744607.1:70714528-70717028 GCA_963556255.1 Allolobophora icterica | reverse complement strand
TTACAGCTTTGAACGCAAGAACGCATATGTGGTATATATACAGTAGCTGAAAAGCGTTTCAAAGGTGTCTAAAGAGATCATCTGTACTGTCAGTCTTTAGCGATATCTTTTGTGGCTGCCGGAACAATTCACGACGAGAATACAGGCTCCTTGACTACCTACGATTTATTAATTATTCCATTGTTTAATGTCATCATATTATGGCATCACAGGTCGTTGACGACCATTCAATAGTATGTACAATACAGTTAAAACAGATAATTTACAGAGTTTCACAGCATTTAGAAGTGTCAAAACAGCACCCTACGATGTTTCTAATAGACAGTCTTTAACAGCATAAATTATATACATATAGTGCACATTAAACACATTTTGCATTAATTGTTATACACAAGAATTATAATATAAAATAAATTAAATGAATGATTGATGAACATGAGATTTCTAATATAGTTGTTCAATTAAAAGACAGCCTTATTATCAATTGTACAATACATATAGTTATGACATGAAATTTTTGTATTCAATTTCTGAATGTTCAACATTTTCCATTCAAAGTAATTAAACAATATTATTTAGATTCATGCAAACATTGAAAACAAGAGTTTTTCATTACACCTAGTGATTGAACGCGATTGGTTTATATATGGGATAGTTAACCAAGTTTCAAAGGTGTCTAAGGGGATAATTTGTATTATTTAGTTTTTGTGGACGCCTGTGTCAATTAACGTTGACCTTAACTATTGGAGGAATTTCACCATTTAGCGATTTATTCATTCATTCATTACAGAGATTTATAGACCACCCCTTCAAGGCAACTACTTAGACGTGCTTCCGACTCCAGCGTGGCTAAAGAGGTAAGTCTTAAGATTAGAGTCGGACGTGTCAGAGTGGACACTTGAGAGCAGACGAAGCGCCAAGGGGAACCCATTCCATACCAAACGGCCAACGACAGAGAAGGCACGCTTCTGTCTAGTGGAAGTACGGGAGAAAAAGAACAGGAAGCACACCCTGCTCACCAGAGCGGGGGGAGCAGCGGCCCCTAGGACCAGGGTAGGGCAACAGAGCTCTCGCAAGTAATAATGGAGACAACCAGACTAATAACTCCCATCAATTGACGAAAGGTTCAAACGGGTAGGGGAGATAGATAAATGGTAACACGCATGACCACGAGAGCACTAAATCGCGTTTCGATACCCTCCCAGCCCCCTCCCCTCTAGAGCGAGCGCCTTGCGCGGCTGTCAAAACGTGTGTTTAATTAAGATCTTGATTGTACTGTCATGTTTCAATGTAATCTTACTGCGTACTTGTCAGTTTGAATTAATAAAGAAGATTATTATTATTATTATCAACGGCCCTGGCAGCCACAAGATGTTGTTGAAAACTTGATAATACAAGCGATCTCTTTAGACACCTGTAATATGGTTCAAACCGACCTTATATAAAGAATGTTGCGCAGTCGCGTATGATTTGGAACCATGTTCATTGTCACTTACCTTTACGTGAGTTATCTTTCTAGGACGGTGTGAACAACAGAGATACCTTAAGGTTAACTTTGATAACTCGACCTCGTTCTAGGAAGGCCAGCTTTTATAGCGCTTGATTAATAGGCGTCGCATATTGACACGCTGCACCCGCCGGCGCTCTATCAATATTCGCGCTACAATGAGGGACGTGGTGGCTCAGTGGTAAGTTCGGCACCTTGTGACCGGAAGGTTGCAGGTTCGAATCCCACTCTAGCCGCTGCGTACGGGCCTTGGGCAAGTCCTTCACTCGCAATTGCTCGTGGCGCTTCGGCGTGAAAATTCCGGCACAGTATCAAATGCTGTGGTTGGGAGCGCCTCTGAGTAGTAGTAGACTTCGAGAGGCGCTATAGAAGTATCCGGAATAAATAAATAAAATGAAGTGTGTCATAAAACGAGGCCTTCTCTTTGTGAGACTTTTCTTCTTCATTTCGCAGGCTTATCTTCTAGCTAAATCTGTTCTAATCCATTAGCGCCCTAAAACATGTACATACTGTACAATATATATTGTGTATGTGTGTCTGTATGCGTATGCTTGTGTGTGCGTTTGTAGGTGTTTCTGTGTCCACAAAAACACAAACACATTACACATACATATATAGGAACGACAAGCTATACACTGATTTATATCCATATCAGCATATATATATATATATACTAGTGTATTTGCCCGTCATATTATGACGTCATATTATAGGCCTATATGTATCGTTGGTTATCGCCGTCGTCAAGACAAACGGTTTATGTTTACAATAGAACAGAACCCGCTTGTGACGTAGCGTCCCCCGACAGACGGACACTATATGGATATAATATGTATATATATATATATATATATATATATATATACATACAATTACCTATATGCACACATATATGTATATGTATATATACTTGGCTGAGCTTGAGTATGGCATCGTTCGTTCGTTCTGATCAGAAGAGGCGAATCCTAATATCAGACGAATTCTGCGTCCCAG
>OY744607.1:70687028-70709528 GCA_963556255.1 Allolobophora icterica | reverse complement strand
GTACGTAAACCATATTCATGCCTTCATACTTATATAGTAGGCCATCACCATCTTCTTAAATACAGGTGTCCAAAATCGAAATATCTACCAACTATATTAAGCGGCGCCCTATGTTTAGCCACTAAATATTGGACAGAACGGCGTGTTTTCTTATTTTAATTAATTAATTGAAGCTTTAAAATGGCAAAAATAAAATATAGCACTTGTAATTATAATTATAATCGAACAGTTATAAAGCGCCACCCATCGAATAAGACGCTAATTAATTAAGACAGCTATCATTATATTCCTTCGTTCGTGCCTTGTGGCCAAACCGCCACACTCTCCCCACCTTACTTAGATGCGGAGCATCTCCGACAAACCGGGGACCTGGATCCACGTGACAGAAACATCTCCAACCCAGAACCACTTAGAAGGCAAGGAACCACTATTTCGCTGGTTATAGGGCGTAACACCTCGGTCATCTGGACGACTTACTCTGTCAAGTACTGCATCCAGACCCGACAATCTCTGCTACCCCGCACGTACGCCAAGCAACGGTGCTAACCTCAGCAACTGGGGAAGCACACTTTGGTCAGAGCAACCACTCTGAAACCGTGGAGAAGCCACCCAGCGCCCTTACAATCTCGAGCAAACCGTTCTAGCGACAGCCTTTTTAATGGTGCAAGAGATTCCATCAACCGCCCTACTGGCAACCTGTCTTATCCCTCAAGTTGCCAACCTTAACAGGCCCTCTATCATGACTCTGGGCTCTACCCAACCGAACTGGCCAGGAGATCTAGGAGAGAAAAGTCACCAAACAATCTCCCGAATGTCAACTTCGTCCATCTCATCATGCACAAGTCCAAAATAATATAACTAAAAGTAAAGACGAAGTCAATAACCGACCGGCATCGCTCGGCGGCCTTAAAATTGTTTTTTTTTTTTTTTTTTTTTTTTTTTTTTCTTAATACAAATTATCCTATTTACATCATTGCTCTAACATCGTGTATCAAATAAAACGAAACTATTTAATGTCTCTTTACATAGGCACTAGCAACATACATCAATGCCTATCTATACACACAGTATCCACACAATTGTCAACTAATGCATCGTATCAAAGCATTAGCTATCCTAATAGACAAACAATTCAACATAGTGACGGCGATGCTCTCACAAATTCTAAGTCCATAAACGCCTTCGTACACTTTGGATCAAAGAAATAAAATTAACATTTCAACTCAAAACCGTATCCGTAAGATTCTCGCACTCGCCGACAACCGTAAGAATTACCGCAATGTCTAATAACTTATGCGGTACTTAAACCAAAACAGCATACACGAAAACACCCAATAGGCGTCTTCACAAGAAACTGAAAGTCGCACTGCGAAGCTTCTTTATAAATTTGTCGCAATTAAACTACCTAGTACCGCAAATGGTATTATCTGCGTCTAAGGTAGTTTGAAAATTATTCTCATAAGCACAACTCAAAGTTATCCTCGGAACCCCCGAATTTAGCAGCAGTAGACGTGCTAAAATTGGTCACACATCTTTAATTTACTAAGCACTTCTGCATCAGTTATCATCAAACGGGAAACAAGGAATTCGCAATGCGACGAACTTTCAAAACACCCGTTATTATGCATTTACTAAGTATTCCGAGTATCGTTACATCGAAATACTAACAAACAATCGAAACGAAAGATTTTCATCAAACAGAAACTTAAAACATCGTTTTCTAACAATAGTCTGTAAAATCGCCGCAATTAAGCGGTAACATGTACCGCTATTGTTATGCATTTCAGTACAAGGCAACTGTTCAACAAAAAGTCATCAAACGAAAACTCAAAAATGTTTCTCCGACAGAAGTCCGTAAAATCGCCGCAATTAAGCGGTCATTGTATCGTCCTCGCAACAGAACTCTCGCAGCAGCTTTGAAAGTCACTTAACAAAAGCCTCACTGTCCTTTCTAACAATAATAGTCGTCCAGTCTTCGTTATCCTCTTGGAAATGTCGGTACACCACTGAAGCTGGGACGTCAACCTGGCTTCTTCGCGGAATTTCGGTGTCCTCCTGAACGACAACTCTCCGGCACATGGATTCGGTCACGGCTTCTTTCAGAGGGATCTTCTCGCTCCCTAAACAAACGCAGCGACTTGCGAAGTCCCATCGAGCTTCATTGTTTTCTAACCATGACAACCCCAAGATCACTTCCGTCACTTGGTCCGTCACTAAACATGGTAGAGGATATATATGTTTTCCAATACCAATCTTCAGCGTGGTTTCACCGTCCACTTTTATCTGACTTCCATTAGCGGGTAACAGACGCTGTGCTGACGGTACTAGCACGGTGTTCAACACAAGGCGTCGTGGCACAAGTGACATTTCACTTCCAGAATCAAGTAGACAGTGTATTCGCTTCCCTTCTAGTCTAGCGACAACGTAAGCCATCCTGCTGCCTTTGATCAGTAGATTTGAGCCTCCTCTTGGATGGGTTCTGCCTTAGTTGTTTCATTGGTTCTGTCTTCACCAATCCTCTCAGCAGTTCCTTGAGGACAAAAACGTTGTACGTGCCCTTTCTGTTTACAAAGGTAACATTCAATATCAGGGTTTCTCCACCGTCCTGGCGGAAAACTCCGTCGCTGTACGACGTTCGGTTCGGTCTTCCTTTGACCTTCAATGGCTCTGTCCGAACTGTTCGCCATTCCATGCGGTCTTCCAGAAACCGGGTCGTAATCTTGTTTCGATGCAAATCGCCCAATTTGCCTTGACAGATTCTTTATCTCCCTTTCGAGATCTTCTAAACGGAGAGTTTGTTGCTCCTCAACACACGTGGATTTACGATCTTCCCTTGTAACTTTAACTCTACCGTGTCTACGGTCCATATCACTTCCTTGTGTCGACGATCGGCCATAAGCATCTAACCGAACCGCATGTTTATAGGCAGCCTCAAGGTTAGCAGGCTCTCGTTCGCGCACTTTCTGAGCCAAGTCTTGATTTGCCAATGCGTCAATGAAAGCATCACAAGCAACCGTCTCGACAATATCACTTGTAGCCCCTGGGTACGCCAAAGCCATCAACCTCCTTATTTCTTGCACAACAGTGCCCAGAGTCTCTCCATGAGCCTGCCTGTATGTGCGAAGTTTCATACGATATAGGCTTGACTGGTCTTCGGAACCGTACCTCGCTTTGAGCCTTTCGACAAGTTCTTGCCAGGTTACATTGTCCTGTGCTCCCATATCCCACAATAGCTGAGACGCCGGCCCTGTTAAAGCGCACATCAACTGATCTGCTTTCTCCCGATCAGTCCACCGATTGCAACGAGCACAAACTTCGAACTTGGCCAAAAACGCGGCTATCGCTGTTTTTCCATCATATTTCTCCAGCTTAATTCGTATTCCACGGTCTGTTGGGTTTTCGCCTTTCTTCTGCGTAACAGGCGTTTTTCTGACATTCGTCTTGGGCAAATTCTTCCTAGTGTCATCGCGGTCACTCATCGATTCGTTTCCGTCTTCAGCCCTCACAGCTGGTCGATGCTGACCGTTTTCACCTCTCTTCCGAATAATGTTCCTCTTTCCATTTCGTCCCGTAGACTCTTCTGTGTCTATTTCATCGTCACTCAACGGTTCGCTTTCTGCTGTAGTGTACCGTACAGACCGATGCTGCCCGTACCCATGTCTCTTCTGAGTACTGCATGCCTTTTCAGACCGCCACTTAGAAGCCTTCGTAATTATCTCTCGGTCGCTCGAAGCTGCACTTTCTTCTTCAGTACTCAATGCAGCCCGACCGTATCCACGCGGATTACCGCCTGCGAAAGACCCGAAATCTGACCCTTTCCGTTCATTGCGGAAATTCTGGGAATTTCGGTCTTCTGCGCAAACATCTCTCTTTCTTGGCTTCTGAGGTCTGTCGGATACCTCGTACATACAGAGAGCTTCCCATGGGCTGTCGACGGCACCTGACTCTGCTCTCCCGATGAAACGGGTATTATCTGTTAACACAGTCTTCGGTCGAGTCACTTTCCGCGCACCATCGGTGGCCTTAACAACACCACTACCTCCGAGGCGATTAATACCTTTACAATCGGTATTCTGACCTCTAGAGCATTGCTCTTTGGTCGTTTTCATCGATAAAGGATCTATTTCCGTTTCCGTTTTCCTTTCTTCGTCTGTTTTTTCATGGGTTACTTGGTCTCTATCGTGTCTGTCATACTCGGATAGATTAACCCGACCATACGTCTCTCTTTCATATTTCATAGGATCTTTCCGTCTAAAACTTCTGTTACTCACGGCCGCTTCTCTGTAAACGCTTTTAACCTCTGTATCTGAAGCACCATCTGACGAAGGTTGTCTCACTTCAACCTTGTCTCTTTTCAGCAGAAACTGACTACGTGATTCTCTTGACATTTCGTCACGTGATAGCCTCTCGCCTTTCTCTGTGTAACATCCGCTCCGCGATTTTACCGAGCTTTCAATCTGCCAGCGTTTCCCCGGAGTCTCTGGATAACCACGGTTTCGCGAGCCACCTGCACTTTTAGCCTCTGCAAGCTTCTCACGTTTCTCTGGGGAACCTCGGGTCCGCCACTTTTCCGCACTTTCAGCTTCACGATTTTCTTGAAAATCTTGACTCCACGATTTTTCTGTCTTTACACCTTGCGACATCACTCTGCTATCCTTTGGAAAACAGCGGGTGAGCGACTTTTTCACAGTTTCAGAATGCGAAACTTTCTCACGTGTTTCTGGGAAACCTCGGTTCCGTGCTGACTCATCTATCTTTAGTTGTCCTTGGCAGTCCTCCAGGTAACCTGGGCCCAACGGGTTCCCCGGATTTTCCCCTCGGAACAACTCTTTCTGATGAGCAGCGGGAGCCGATAGTTCTTCTAGCCACTTACTCATTGTCGCCACGCTCTGTCGCAAGTAAGACATCTCCGCTTTCCAATCCACTATATCTGTCAAAGATCTTCGATCGTCTTCGTTCCGCTGACGTGCCTCACAAACATTCGCTTTCTTCGCAACGATGTCATCGTTTAGGTAACGCGGTTCTCGGACTTCCTCAAACGCCCTTGGCATCCCTTCAGCCCTATTCAAACGTAGAGGCTGCGTACCTTGTCTAAGACTAGGGTCTCGAAGCTGCTCAAAATCTCCTGGCATGTCTTTTACCCTTCTCTCATGCAATATTCGCGGTGCTCTAGCGTCTTCGATTAATCCTGGCACTCTTTCTAGCACTGTGCCATCCACAGGAAAAGGCACTGACATCTCCTCAAACACGTCTGGCATTCTTTCTATATTTTTCAAGCGTAAAAGTCGTGGTATCCTGATATTCTCAAAAGGTCTTGACACATCAAGCCCATTCTCGTCGACAGTTCGTTGACCGAACTGGTATCTCTCATTTTCCGCATCGTTCTGGACAACTGTCTCAATAGTCCTTGGAACGTTTCTCAGCCATCCTTCAACACCGGCGAGAGAAAACGAACCACTTTCGTGGCCACTACGGGCCCCAGCTACCGCTTCGTTTGTATTGGCTACACCAGGTGCGAGCAATTCGCCAAACAACTTCTGTTCATTTTGTCGTGTTTTTGGACGTGCACCTTTGTGGTCCAAGCTTCTGTATTCACGGTTAGGGATATCATCGGACTCGTCATCGGCATCTTCAGGGCCTTCTCCTGATCTGTGTATAGGAAACGCTGGTACCCCACTTCTGGTACCAGTTTGTGGCGTTCGCCGCCCGGACGCCTGCCCTGCCGCGCCGGGCGGGTTCCTGTGATGACTCCAGCCCACTACCCGTCTGGAGCCACCCGAGTCACTGCCTTGCCTATTGTCACCGTCAAATGGTTTATCTCTGTCCATAGTGACCATTCCTGTCAGAGGAGGTTCAGGGTTTACCGCTTTACTAAGAGAGGCTACACTGTAGAGCTCGGTCTCGGCATCAGACTCTGCCACTTCCGCGGTCACCGGGTGGGCAACGTCCTGAGGATGGCCGTCCTTCAGAACAGGGTTCGATCTTTTACCTGCAGCAGTCTTTGCCTTTCTGTGTACCTTCCTAGTTACGGGCTTTCTCTTCCTCTCTACCTGGTCTGAACTTTGACGGACCATTCTGCACCTCGTGACTCTTGAACTATCGCCGTTATCATGGAACACCAAACGTTCTCTAAGTTCAGGGAACAAGGAGTACTTATGACGAGTCTCTGCGTCATGTAATAGAAGACACGTATCCATCGGGCAACGCGTCTTCTTACTGTCACGTATCTCTAGCTGTGTTTCCGTGTGCGGCATACCGGCCTCACATAAATGAATTCTGCTTCGAAAGATAACGGGTCTCTATGGCACTCTGATAGTGAAGGTCCTCTCTCTATAACCTTCGCTATCTACACACACAGACCTTTGTTCTGACCTACGCACGAGGGGGCCCAACCTCGCACTTCAATCAGTCCTCAGAGCTGTGTGCTGCGACAAGCAAATATGTTCTATCTGGATACCCGACTACCCGGACTTTCTCGTATCGTTTACTCTTGGTCTGCGTTAATGTTCCTTTAACCGGGAACTCTCGAACACTTCACCCTGGGACTCTGACTAGCTGGGTTTCGCTAGTAAGGCGGACGTGTCTCTTTCGGACCTGGGTACCCGAATACCCGACCCGAATATCTTGGTCTGATCTCTTTCCGGTTTACACAACCTTTTATCCTCCCACTATTCAGAATTAGTCTGTCTCGAGACCTGAGCAGCAGAGTGGGCCCTTACTCCACTAGCCGTATCTCTTGAACATGACTCTCTGAATAAAATAGAGAACGTAACAGTTGTGTCTTTTTCCGGGAGCGCACAGACTCGTAGGCTTCGTTTCTCGGTACTCACACACGATTCTACTAATGGTATCTCTGGGTAAATATCAGTAACTTTACCCCGTTATTGCACACAGACCTGTGTATCTTCCCACCGTGGGAACTTTCCCGAACACTGGAACAGACAACGGTCGGATCGTCCGGATGGTCTCCCGGACGGATATTTGCCGGTAAACCGCGGGAGTAACTATGACGCTTAAAGCAGCCAAACCCGGACACCGCGTATTTAGATTCACGGGTTGTTCCCCGATGTTATCGAACAGTTTCAACAAGATCGTTCCGGTACTTCACCGGACGTCACCAGCGGAATGTTTCTCCGCACTTTACCGATACAGACCTGTGTTTCCTCTAACTCTCACGATCGGTCTCTCCCCGAGGTTTACTCAGCCTGCTAAACTTCCACAATCGGGATTCAGACCGGCTCGCGATCTAACGGCAGGGTGGGCCCCAAACCTGTCGAATCGGCGGTCAATCCAATACCCAAGAGTGATTAGTTTTTGCTGTAACTCGGGATCGCACTGCTCAGCTTTTATGGACGATACTTTAACTGAGTTATCACCACCGGGTCTTTGTCCGTGTATCTCTGACGGTCAACAGCTGGGACTCTGCCCGTGTATCTCTAACGGCTACCACCGGGTCTTTGCCCGTGTATCTCTGACGGTCAACTGCGGGGCCTTTCCGCGTGTCTCTCAGACGGTCACCAGCGCGGTCTTTCCGCGTGTTTCTCTGACGGTCAACAGCTGGGACTCTGCCCGTGTATCTCAAACGGTCAACACCGGGTCTTTGCCCGCGTATCACCGGGTCTTTGCCCGCGTATCTCCGGCGGGTACCACCGGGTCTTTGCCCGTTTATCTCTGACGGTCAACTGCGGGGCCTTTCCGCGTGTCTCTCAGACGGGTACCACCGGGTCTTTGCCCGTGTATCTCTGACTGCCAACAGCGGGACTTTGCCCGAGGTTTATCAGACGGTCACCAGGAAACTCCTTGCCCCGTACGTTACCGGAACAGACCTGTGAGCTCTCAATCTCTCACGATCGGTCTTTCCCCGAGCTATACTCAGCCCGCAAACTACCAACAATCGGGATTCAGACCTTTTCGCGATCTAACGGCAGGGTGGGCCCCAAACCTGTCGGATCGGCGGACTCAATCCTTCACCCGAGAGCGATCGATTCGGCTGTAACCCGGGATCGCACAGATTAGCCTTTTTCTCGGACGCCCTCTCGTCCGTAATTATATTTTCAACTTGCCCGAACCGAAACCTGGAACTCGCTTTATCACTCGCCGTATACTACCACACGGAGTGCAGTATTTATCGCTAACCAACGACACTAAAGAACCGTATCGCTGTATATGCAGGATGCAGTTTCGCCATCCTACGATATAGGCAACGCAGCGTGAGGCAAGCTCTATGAATCCATCTGCATCTACCTGCACGCTATGGTCTCGTACGTAAGACATTATTCTGGCCTCCATAGGAAGGCTATGTTCATTGGTCTGCATGACAATCGGTTAGTACGTAAACCATATTCATGCCTTCATACTTATATAGTAGGCCATCACCATCTTCTTAAATACAGGTGTCCAAAATCGAAATATCTACCAACTATATTAAGCGGCGCCCTATGTTTAGCCACTAAATATTGGACAGAACGGCGTGTTTTCTTATTTTAATTAATTAATTGAAGCTTTAAAATGGCAAAAATAAAATATAGCACTTGTAATTATAATTATAATCGAACAGTTATAAAGCGCCACCCATCGAATAAGACGCTAATTAATTAAGACAGCTATCATTATATTCCTTCGTTCGTGCCTTGTGGCCAAACCGCCACAAATCGCTAATCACCTCATCAACCATTTTATCACAACAGCTCTCCCACCAGTGCTGGACGGAATCGAGCGGGTTGAGACAATGAAAATACTTGGGGTCACCCTGCAAAGCGATCTCGGTGTCCGAACCCACATCGACGAGGTTTTGGGGTACTGTACCTCATCGCTCTATGCGATACGTGTCCTGCGGGACCAGGGACTCAGACCCGAGGAAACACAGATGGTGGCGGAGGCAACAACTAAGTGGTCTTCTGTATGCTTCTTGAACGCTGTACAAGGTATATTTTGCATGTTCAATTATATTAAAGCACATTTTATAGAATCCTTGGCTTGCATTCCGATATATAAGCAGAATCACACTTAGACAACACGCCACAATATATACATACTCACATGCATACATACATGCATACATAAATGCATACATACATACAAGCATGAATAAATACATACATACAAACAAACAAACATACATACATACATTATACTTGTTTGTTTCTTGCAGGAGATCCAGATTTCTCAGCGTCATCCAACGCAAAGATCTTTGTTCCCGGATTCTTACGGAGGTGGGGGAGTTCTTCCTTTTCATGAAACAATTCAGCATTTCTAGCAGTATGTATCTTTTTGAATTAACTTGGATTAATTATCGTTCGAAATGACGTTCCACTCCAGGCAATCCTCAGTCATCGGCTGAAAAGCACCTGGAGGGATTTTCCACGACAGACTGATCACAGAAATCCTCGACTAGTCGACAGACCAAGTGGGCTTATCGCAGCTTCCAGATTTCCATTTAAGCGCCTTACCAGGTTCGTTCTCTATCTCCAAGAACCCTCCGTAATTACAGAATCGCGTGATGGGATAATCCCTCCCCCACCTACACAGGTAATCAATCTCTTTGATTGATCACCTGTCGGCATATCACTTCCTAATTTCTGACTCATACGTCAATTCATTTGATCCTAATTCCAGCCCTAATCCATCCAATCATTTCCTGTATCCCTATCCATCTGATCCTTTCTTATCCCATTCCTAATTCCTATCCCTATCCTTAATCCGACCCTAATCTACACAATCATTTCATACCCCAATCCATTCAATCCTTCCATACCGTAATCCATACAATACTTTCTCACCCTAATCCATCCGATCCTCCGCCTTCCAATCTTTCTCGTCCTTCGACGAAACTCGCCTTAGCAGCTGCTCTGCCTTCTTGGTCTAACTCTGGGAAACGGATCTTCATTTTAATTCTTTGGACAACCTTTCTGACACGACGCAGCGCTGGTGAATAACCTGGTGCCCTATGTTTAGCCTTAGAGTGGCGGTTTAGACATTCGGAGTTTACCAATACGGCGGAAATTAATATTATTAGCATTACGTCGCTCGAGACTGTTTGGACCTGTAACACAATGAAACGCTGCGTCGCTTGGTTGTCATAGCCTCGGTTGACGACGTTATAAAGGTGTCTAACGAGAGCGCACTCAACAATCGGTTGGTTAGTTGCTGTTTAACGACACTTTGTAATAACAAAACAAAAGAGGGAGACACTGTTTCGGGATCCCAGATTCCCAGTGTTAGTGCTTCCAAGATGAAGCCTTTAAATGGCGCTAGATGATGAACGATTACGTTGGATTGAGCCGATGTGTGTCTCTTAATTTCACGCATGTAAAAAGATAAAAATTATTATTAACTTGTTTCATACGAGAAATAAAGAAATAACCTTTTCAGGTCAATCCGTCTTCAAAAGCTAAGTAATAGCGCTATATCAATAATGGAAACGCATGCGCAAAACTCCTATTATGTTATCTTATATTGTATTATACTGTATTGTATTATATTTCTCTGAATATTTTCCCTCTTGAACTATCATACCCCGCTAATGACTTCCCTGAATTTTGTCCATTTTACCCTGTCAAACCCTGCTTATCAGTTGCCTTAAATTTGTCCTCCCTCGCCCCGCTACTCAGTGTCTTTGAACATTTGTACTCTCGTTTCCCGCTTATCAGCGTCATGGATTTTGTCCATTAGTGTCCTACCATCCCATTTTATTGGCTCCATCATTTCCGCTCTCTGGTCACTATGGCAACCGAACTCAAAAATACTAGTAACACTGAAAAATCTGAAACAAGGCAGCGCTCGTGATTAGGCTCGTGCCCTGCGGAAAGCGCTTCAGAAATTTCAAGTTTACGATTACGATTCCGCTTATCAACGTTCCTGGAGTTGTAGGGATCTGTCTATCACCTCCGCTTGTTTTTCTATCTGTTTCTCTGTCTGTCTTTCTTTCTGTCTGTCTGTCCGCCTGCCTATCTGTCTGCGTGTATGTATGATTGTATGTATGTATGTATGTATGTCTTTCTGTGTGTGTGTGTGTGTGCGTGTGTGTGTGTGTGTGTGTGTGTCTGTCTGTCTGTCTGTCTGTCTGTCTGTCTGTCTGTCTGTCTGTCTGTCTGTCTGTCTGTCTGTCTGTCTGTCTGTCTGTCTGTCTGTCTGTCTGTCTGTCTGTCTGTCTGTCTGTCTGTCTGTACAATATCAGGAAAGTAAAACTTATTTCTAGACATCTTCTGGCTACCAGGGCTGCTGACGTCGACCTTACCTTATTTTATGGAAGGCATTAGGCGAAACTGCAGATTGGTTGATTAGTGCTGTTTAACGGCACTGTGTCGTAACCAGTGGCGTACCGAAGGGGGGGCAGAGGGGGCGAGTCGCCCCGGGCGGCACTTTTCCAGGGGCGGCAAAATAGGGTAAACGAAAAATAAAAAGAGTGACTTTTGGATAAAAAAAGAAAAAAGTAGGAGAGAAAGAAAGAAAGAAAAAGAAGGAAAGAAAGAAACAGTCACTTTAGTCAAGTCAGCTTGGTTTCCGTTTATCGTTAGGGGCGGCATCGCTTCAAAGGTCTCCATTATATACTAAACAGAATTGTAGTAAAGGAAGCGGAATCGCATTTTCTATAGTAAACTGCAAGCATAGTAACAAACTACATACAGCATACTTTAAAGCATACTCTTGCTATGCCGCCCTTCATAAGCATAATATATAATATATATGTATGTATGTATATAGGCCTATATATATACGTCTATATCATATTATAGGTATCTAGACGAATTAATGACTTAAAATAAAATTTAATCACTAACTATCAATATCGCCACCACAGCAATTCACCACTTAGCTTAGACCTCCTTTTAAAAATTTATGTTAAACGTTTCTGGCTCTGACAGAAACTGACTGCATTATTTTGTTATTTGAAATGACTACTTATTCTTTCAACAAAGTTTAGTAGGCCTATTCAGTTATTTTAGATTCTCGGTTACTCGCTCTTAATTTTTTCCTCTGGCGTTTTTGCATTGATGCTGCAGACTGCAGTTGTTTGGCAATGTTTACTAAATATGAGAATATTATATTCTTATCCAGTAAATAAAATACATTGTTTAATATGATTGTTATTAAAACTTAAGCGGTAAGCCCTAAGCTTCTACTGCGCACATGCAGTAAGCCGTGTTTACCCGCGCCTCAGATTCACATTTCGGTGTGACCATGCGCGCGTTACAAATTTAATTAATTAATAATAATAATAATAATTTAAAAAAAATAAAATAATAATAATAATAATAATACACCGTTACTGTATAGCAGAATAACGGTCATTAATAATCTTTTTATAATGCAGCGCTGTATTTTGCCTTTTTCGTAGCGGACACAATCATTACGCTGCTTCTACGAAATTATGAAATTAAGGCAATTAGACCCTATAACATAATACGATATGTAGGCCTATTATGTATGTACTGTACTGTACACATCGCAAGTCATGCAATAAAATGTTTTTAATTATGTAGTAAAATAAATTTCAGTAATAAATACAGTAAAAAGTGAAAAATCCAGAAAGGCTATAAACTGCCTAAAATAAACTTATCGTTATGCAATATCTTAGAGGAAATAGCATTTAGAAAATTAAGTGGCCAAGGGCGGCATTTTGGGACTTCGCCCCGGGCGGCATTTCAGCTGCGTACGCCACTGGTCGTAACAAAGATGATTAGCGTTGCCCTCCTTCCTTCTCCAGGCTTCGGACTGGCACTACCCACAGTTAGTGCTTGGGATCTCGCCCTCTTCTCCCCTTTGCCTGAAGACCTTCCTTTTCCCTCGGGATTGTCACGCTGGGAACGCATCTGAATAGTCTATGATGTGAGCGGCGCTTTATAAATAACCATATAAGATAAGACAAGATAATATAATATAAGCGATTTTCACATATGAACATATGGTAGGTTAAAAACGTTTTAATGCTTAATAAGACAGTATTGTATTATTCAGTGATGTTTTAATCCCAATAATTCCAGACTCTTCGCCTCAGCCAACGCCATGAGGCAGACGAACATTGTGAACCAAAAGACTAAGCGAGCCATCGCATCAAGAAATTTCAACTTCAGACAACGACTTCAGAGCATCTGTCATGTCTGGTGGGACAGAGATCCATTTAAATAGAAAATCTGTCGGTCGTACATTCATTCAGATTGCAATGTTTTTCTACTGATTAGGCACGTATGACGATGCTACCCGATTAAAAAATTCCAGGGCCGAGAGGATCTGTCGAGTGGACACAATTGTACTTTATATATAGGATCGGTTTAAAACGTTTCAAAGGTGTCTAACGGAACACTGTGTTATTCAGTTTTCGACGATGTGTTGCGGCTGACAGGGCCTGATAGCTAAACAGGTCGTTTTGTGTTAATCCACCCATTGTAAGCGATTTTCATATATGTATGATCGGTTCCAAACGTTTTGAAGGTGTTTTGGATATAGACGTATTGTCCAGTTTTCAATGACATCTTGTGGTTGTCAGTGTCTTTTAATCTACACTGTGTCCCGATGAAAAGTGGACCCCAAGAAAGAGTGTCATAACTCGGTCAAAACTTTTAGCATTTGCCTGAAATTTTAAAAACAACAACAATAGCCATATTACAACCAACATACAAGAGCCATAAGGAAGTGAAGTTCAGCTACACCTTGTGTTCAAAATGCCCTTTTTGTTCACGGACACACGACCGAAGACGTGGACGCCACTGTTTGATGGCCCGATCAATGATCACGTGGTCAAACAGCTGCCACTCTTCAATCAGACGCGAAATCCAAACCTGGGGCCATATTCATGAGACAGGTGTAAGTCTTACTCCCAGCTTAAATCTAGTCTACGCCGGAGTAGTGGGTTAAATCGGTATTCATGAGACAAGCGTACCGCCTTACTCTGGGTGTAACGCTACTTCGAATCGACCCTAGGAATAAGGCCGCTATTCCCAGCGTAGCGGCTATAAACAAAGATGGCGCGTCATAATTCGCCGCATTCGATGAGGTTTTAGATGTCAAAAAGTCTTTCAGAGGTGCCGTAATTAGCTCGTATTGTTCACCGACAACGAACTTTATATTGCTTTTCGTTCTGGCTGTCACAAACTGCTAAAATTTGATGAGATGTCTGACGATGATGCATTCGAAGTGCCGCGCATGGGTTCCTTACAGTACTGTGAGTAACGCGGGTTTATTTTCACGTAATTTAACTGTAGAATGCAACGGATACCAAAAAAGCTGTGCTGGAATATTATTGTCAAGGAAAGAGTTTAACTCATGAGTTGACTCGTGCATTTCAGAAATTTGTATAAGCTTAGGTTTGTTCTGAAGGCATTATTATTAAATCTATTGCGTTTTTTATATCCAATAATTAATTGTATCCCGTAAGTAATGGCGAAAATGTTGATTCTCATTCTTAAGCAATTGATTAGCATAGACATTACAAACATTATACACATTATTTTATAGTAACCTAGCTGTAATGCAATCTTTCATAATAATGCAGAGAATATCAACTTACCCTCATTAATTTATCTTGTGTTATAATTTAGTTGTTATTATTTAACCATAAAATCATCCAGACTTACTCTAACCCACGCCTGTTTTGATTTTACGTTTAGGCCTATGTTAAATATGATTCGTTTTGATTAACGGCCGTCGTTTAATCTTTGTTTACTTCAGCTGTCGGGACTGACGGCATATAAATACCTTGTAAGCATGCTAAAATAATCCATAACCACTCAAATTATGACGAGTGTACTTTCCCGCGGGGAAAACCCAGCATTTACGCCCGGAATAACTAATCCCTTGGATACTCCGGTCTCATGAATATGAACCACGACTAAGTGCTATTCGAGGAATAGTTACTCCCAGCGTAGGCGCTACGCTTAGACTAGCTTAATCTTGTCTCATGAATATGGCCCCAGGAGTGTACTGGAGGAGCGCGTTTATCGTTCCCGCATTCGTGACGTCGATCACCAGAGGCGCGTCTGATTGAAGTGCGTCCGTGAACAAAAAGGACATTTTGAACACCAGCTGTAGCTGAACTTCACTTCCTTATGGCTCTTGTATGTTGGAAACTTCCCATTTTCAGGGCTGCGTCTCAAACATTCACAAACTTGACAAACTCGGCAACATTTCCAAACCGCGTTAGGATTTGGTTGTAATATGGCTATTGTTGTTGTTTTTAAAATTTCAGGAAAATGCTAAATATTTTGACCGAGTTATGACACTTTTTCTTGGGGTCCACTTTTCATCGGGACACAGTGTACATATTATGATGGGAGTTGGGTAGAACGCCTAGAAATTGAATTGACAACATCTTTTCAACACCGTTGTCAGGCAACGTTATTTAACGCAATTTTTTCGTATGCATCGTGGGTTAAAAACTGAGGAAAGGTTGTCGTTAACGGTCCTGGCAGCCACAAGATGTCGTTGGAAACTGAATAATACAAATGATCTTTTTACACACCTCTCAAACGTTTCCTACAGTCCCTATATGTACGATGTACCGCAATCTCGTATAATTTACGTGGTGAATTCGCCCATAATTTAGCTAGTTCGGTGATCTGTAACTTATGAATACGGAAATAGAAAATGTCATGTTATATCAAATATACAATTATGCAATAGAGGCCGTAAACAACTGCGTTACCGTCTATTTTACCTCTTCATTTACCTTCACGTGAGTTATCTTTACCTTCGATTTGCCTCTTCGTTCGAAGACCGTGAAAACAGCAGAGTTACCTTTAAGGTTTACCTTTATAACTCGATCTTGTTCTAGGTAGGCCAGTTTTTATAGCGCATGATGAAATTGTCGCCGACCTTCCCTTTGTGATACGGTACCTTTCTTCTTAATTTCGCTCTAATATATATATATATATATATATATATATATATATATTTATTTATTTAAATGTGCATATGTGTATATTTATATAAATGTGTATATAACAGCGCTTTAGTCAGTGTTTAGTCTAGTCCCCCTCTTACGGGAGGGGAAACAAGGTTTCTGGGGGGAGCAAAGAATTTACACAAGATTTTTTCTTCCATCTTGAAAAAGTTTCAGACTTTCCTAATTTCATCTTCAAAAAAAGTATATGACCTTTTTTAGTCCTTCGTCCGATTTGTAACTTTTTTCCAGCAACTACTCTCTCAAAAAGGTTGATGACCTTTTTTTAGGAATTCACCTCTGTGGGGAGAAACCATGTATCCACATGCATCGTGGGGGAATTTTCCTCCCATAAAGGTCTCTTCATTGTGATATTGCTGGCCTCTGGGGGGAAACATCAATCCTGGGGGGACATATCCCCCCCAAAGACGTCTAGATTACTCACTGCGCTTTAGTGAAGTACACAAAAGGCGCAGTATCAGGTGTCGTGGTATAGAAATATAAACTGGAGATCTATCTATGACGTCATTGTGCATTTTGTCCGTGTTCATAGCATGTATTTTTACATAAGCGATATCCATATGAATATATACATATAAACGAATATATATATATATATATATATATATATATATATACGTGTGTGTCTATGTGGGTGTGTGTTACTGAGTGGGTGGTTATACAAACATGCACACTATACACTGATTTATATCCATAGAGGAAGATATGCATACAATCGCGTATAATTTACATAGCTGCAGCTGCTTGGTCTTCTGTCGTCTAATGGAAGACAGGAAGCAGGAAATACGGATGGAAGGATGGAGAGATGGACGGACGAAGGAACGGAGGGACGGATTGATTGATGATTGGAGGGAGGAGGGATCGATAGATAGATATATAGACAGACAGACAGACAGACAGTGACAACGGAACAGACAGAGACAGATACACCGTGAACCAACCTTTTCCTTTACATTCGTAGTCATGAACCCGGAGATCAAATCCCGACGGATGCACCGGAGAATATCAATTACGACGACGCGATGCGCCACCTGGCGTTCGCCGGCCGACGGAAAGATAAAATAATAGGTCCGCGTAAAGCCGACTAAGGTCGCATACGACGTCATTGCAGAGTGGCTCTCGACACGAGTCTATATATATAGTCCGTGCCAGGCAGCTGACACACGCTGCTCAATCTACCGACTCTCACCACTCAGGTGGCGACGATTGGGGGTCAGATGGGTATACGTCCCCCGATCATTTTGTTCAGGTTGGATTTTCGTGAGCCATCGATTGATACGTTGTACATGGGTGATATTGAAGTTACAAACTACTAACTGAGGTTTCCAAATTTTATGTGAAGGACTTCCTCAAGGTCCCTACACAGAAACAGTCTGAGGAGGATCGAACCCGAAGTCTTGGAGTTACAACGCGTACGTTCTAACCATTCAACACCTTCTCGGTTCATTTTCATATTATATATCTTTTGTCCATAAATTTCGTTTGCTTTTCTCCTGGTTGTTTTCATGTCTGACAGGTTGTTGAGATGGTGATGTTAGGCAGGTGGTTAGTGTCGAGTTTTGACAACATGTAGATAAATATTATATAAATACATATAAATATATATATACACAAATGATGTAGATAAATATTATATATATATATATATATGTATATATATATATATATATATTTCATATAGCCATTTGGATGTATATATATATATTTCATATAGCCATTTGGATTTTTCCTCTTTCTCTTGATCAAAGCAGTTATATTGACAGCGGGAATATTTATCGCATTATTATCATTACAATGTTTAACGACAATGTCAGTTGTATTGAAAAATCAGCTATATAATTATCTTATAGCGTGTCCAATGTTTACATTACTTTTTAAAGGTGTCTTAAACTCTTAATTAACACAACCATTATTAGATACCGTACAGAAGATAATTCACTCTGCTGCTTCTCTTCGTCCTCTTCGTTCATCTGACCGTTTTGACCTCATCGTTACCCGGGACAGGACTTCTCTGGCTCAATCTAGGTCTTTTGCCTCCATTGGCCCTGCTCTTTGGAATGAGCTTCCTCCGTTCGTTCGTTCTTCTATTCTCTCAGGTAACGTCTCATCCTCTTTTACCTTTCTCAAAACTTGCTTTTTCTCTCTGGGTCTCTGGCACTGGGAGTGCTTCTGAATAGCCCTCCCGCTAGAAGCGCTTTATAAATATCCAAATACAATAAAATACAATACAATTCAGGGGAAGCTGGGATTGTTTGGCCATTTATACAGAATGAGCAATGATAGGAAGACATTAGTGTTCGGAGTGATGGATAGTTCAAACAAGAGAGGACGACCCCATTAGGAATGGCTAGACTGATGATGATGACGCCGACGACGACGACGACGACGACGACGACGACGATGATGATGATGATGATGATGATGATGATGATGATGATGATGATGATGATGATGATGATGATGATGATGACTTTCGCTGACACTTTTCGATAAGTAGGTTATATTTGCTCTGATTGTCACAAAATAAATGACATGAAGTAATTAAATACAACCTACAAACGACAAATACATCAAAACAAATCCTAGCACAATCAAACATTTTTTCAGATACGTAAAATGTATGTCAAATATTAGAAAATATATAAGATGTAAGATGTAAACTATGTAAAAAATTTTAATTAAATGTGAACAATGTTTGAAAATTTAAAAATGTAAGGTGTGAATGTAGATAAAATGTGAAAATGTGAAAAATCCAAAAGTGTAATATATGTATATGAAATGTATAATATAAAAAAATGTAAAAAAAATTTAATATCAATTTTTAATATTTAATCAATAATCAATATTTAAAATGTATGTAGGCTATGTAGGCTATGTATGTGTAAGTACCTCACAAACCGTCACCTGTGCAGATGTTTATAAGTAAGTAAGTAAGTAAGTAAGTAAGTAATCTTTTATTAGTACAAGTCAAACGCTCATACTTTACAACCACAATACATACAATGGCCAAAGACAGCAAATAAAACACAATATTAGTAAGACAAAAAAGCAGGTGTTAAATGCCGTTAAGAACAGTTATGTCATTAGCAAACATGGAAGAGTGACCAATGGTGAGCCCACACACACACACGTGGAGCCTAACCAACTGATTCCCATTTCATAACTATTATATGGCATCATGTTCAGAGTCTCTGGACCAAGCTATAGATATCAACCATGGCTTCAATGCACAGGATGTCACTAGAAATTCAATAAGTCCTCTCTTAGACACCTTTAAAAAGCGTTTCAACCAGCCTATATATATTGCAGTTGCGTTCACTCAGTGTATGACAATATGAGCGAAGTTCGACGTGAATGACCCTGGCACCAACAAGTTGTCATTGAAATATAAATAATACTAATCATCTCTCTGATATATATATATATATATATATATATATATATATATATATATATATATATATATATATATATATATATAATATATATATATATATATATATATACACAACAATTGCCTTCAATCGTTCAATGTGTACCTAGTATCGTCTTTCGTGAAATAAGGTCTCTGAACCAAGCTATATAAAATACTATGGCTTCAAAACACAGGATGTCACTAGAAACTGAATATTAGTTCTCTCTTAGACACCTTTAAAATGCGTTTCAAACAGCCTATATATATATTGCAATTTTCAGTTGCTAGATTATTATACAACACGGTTCCCCCTAGTAAGTTGACGTGAATTGCTCTGCAGCCACAAGATGTTGTTATAATATAAAAACAAAAATTAATAATCCAAATAATCTGTTTAGACACCTTTAAAAAGCATTTCAAACAGCTTATGAATAGAAGCATCCGCGTTTAATCGCTAGAAGACCTGCAATAGGCCGAAAATGATTTCTGTAGACGTCAATTGTGAGTGAAGGACTTTGTTGCTATAAGATGTCGTTAAACCCTGGATCCATCCATCCATCCATCCAATCGCTAGATTATATAGAGCTTTTTTGCTCTAGTAGTTGAAGTTGACGGTAATGGCCCTGGAAGCCACCAGATGTCATTAGAAACTGAATCATACAAATGATCTCTGTAGACAACTTTAAACGTATGTTAAGCAGCCTATACTTAAAGCAAACACGTTCAATCGTTAATCACCTCATGAGGTACTTTATTACAATAAGTGTATCATAAACAGTGTCAGCTGTATTGCTTTATTAGTTTATTCGTGTATTAAGCGCCGCTATCTAATGACGAAGCATCAATCGATGGCGCTGAGCAATTGTGAGTGAATGACTTGCTCAACGTCCTACCGTCTCAGGGAAGGAGGATCAAACCCATATCTAAATTACAAGGCGAGCACCCTAGCCAGTCACACAGCCTCCCCCAGTGTGCAGAACAAATTGACGCCACTGTTTCTTTCTAAAACCATCCCTAGCGCTCAATTCTCGAGCGCCATCTCGTTGAAAGTTGTATGGAGTATCCTCAACGCTTATTAGAGGATTCATCCATCCACCAATCTATCTGTCTATCTGTCTTTTTATTCATGCATCCATCCATCCACCCATCCACCCACAAACCCATCCATGCATCTATCCACTCACAATCCTACCCATCCATCCATCCATCCACCAACCAAATCATCCACTTATCCATCAATCCATCTACCCACCCATCCATCACCCATCCACCCACCCACCAACCCACCCATTCACCCACCAACCCATCCATCCTTCCTTCCATCCATTAATCCATCCATCCATCCTCCAACCCACCAAACCACAACCCATCCACCCACCCGCACACTCAATCATCCACTCATCCACCAACCCACCCATCCATCCACTCACCAATCCATCCAAAAATTCAACCACCAATCCATCCACCCTCCAACCCATCCATCCATCCATCCATCCATCCACCCACCCATCCACCAACCCATCCATCCATTGAACAAAACGGACAGATCAGAGATCCGGTTCTCTTTGTTCTTCCGTAGTAATTGACGATCAAAGCACAAAACAGAAATTCTTCTCCCGTTGGACTTCATTAGAATCGACGACTCCGAGCGAAATCCAAATTAAGCCATTACTGCCGAGAAAACAGAGACCGCCAGGTGGCGTCGTGTTGCCGTTCGAATCAGCCACAGACAGATGGCGCTACACGTTCTTTCCCTTCCGCCATCTTAGCCGTCCATAGAAAATGAAACGCGAGTCTGATTTTATTCATTCGTTCATTCATTTTGATAATTTATATAGCGCCTCTTCAGGAAACCTACTCAGAGGTGGTCCCAGTCCAGTAAGGTTAAAAAGAGAAGAATTAAAACTTATTAATTAATAATTCGAATTGCACAAGAATATAAATAAGAATCGACTTCAACGTTGAGCTGAAGATAATGTAAGGTCAACGTGCCTGCCTTGGCAGCCGTAAATGTCGTAAAATACTGGATAATCCTAGGCTCGATTTAGACACCTTTAAAACGCTTCAAATAGTACTGTATATTCATGTTTAGTTCAATTAGGAGACAATTGCGTCGTTGTTTAGGGTCCGGTTGAAATGTGGTAAAAGAAGAAAATCCTTATGCAAACAGAAGAGGTCATTATTTTGACCTTCCTAATTTAAAATGAACTTAATTTCAGTATTACCAAAAGTAAAGAAATTCCAAATATTGAAAATAAGTGCTTGGAATTAATACTAATATGGTTCCCTTGCAGATTTTAAACATGTATATTCATTCTGGAATGGAAATAGAGCAAGTAAAATAAGGTTATTACCTAAGAAGCATGGTCACGACAGATGCTAAATGCCACACGGTAATTAAAAGCATTGGGCAGAAACCTTCTCAAGACGGAAAGAGCTACTGAGAGGATAAATGAACAGGAATCTGAAAAAGCGAATGGTAGAGACGCTGGTATGGAGTGTGGCGCTGTACGGAACAGAGGCATGGACCATGCGGAAGGAGGATGCCAAGAGACTGGAGGCGTTTGAAATGTGGATTTGGAGATGAATGGAGAATACGAGGGTCACATGGAGAGAGCGCATAGCAAATGAAGAAGTGCTGGGAGGGATCGAAGAAGAAAGATACTTTATGCACACATTAACCCATTTGCCGCCAACGTTGCGAAAACGCAACGCACTGCTTGGAAATTTGAAAAAAATCAAGACTCGAGAAATTCACGCAAATTCTTTTTGTCTTACTTCCTGGGTGTTCACTACGTCTGCTGGTATCAAACATATATTCTTTGCTGTTGTCTGCAATTTTTGTTTAGTTGCGCAAAAGTCGTGGTTTTTGACGTCTAACTAGTGGTTTTGTTCAAGAATTTTCATCTGCCATAAGACGTTATATTTCTCAGAAGCGATCCTGTCTCTTTTGAAGTACTTAGGTGAGTATTTAATATTATTTGTTTATTAATAGTATGTCTCATTATATGCCGATACCCCAATGTCCGAAATTTTGATGTTGCGTTTTCGCAACTTCGGCGGGATGCGATAATATTATATACTCATTGTTGCGTTTTCGCAACTTCGGCGGAAAACGATATGCACAGTGTGACACCTAGTGATTCAGATAAACTTATTTCAGTGTACGATTACTTACAACAATTTC
>OY744607.1:70546485-70686828 GCA_963556255.1 Allolobophora icterica | reverse complement strand
GGTGCCGCATACTGACACGCTGCCGCCGCCCCAGGCTTTCTATCAGTATTCGCGCTACATCGGTGTGTCATAAAACGCGCCTTTCCCTTTTTGAGATCTTTCCCCTTTATTTTGCATGAGGTTTATTTTCTAGTTATCTCTTTACTACTGTACATGTATTAGCGCCCTAAAACACGCGCACACACACATACACACACACACACTCACACACACACACACACACATACACACACGCACGCACGCACGCACACACGCACACACACACAATCACTACTGTAAGGCATTGTAATCAATAATGGAGTCACTCACAGTGATATATGGTTGTTCACAAAATTTCTAACTTGCTAGACCGCAGCAACTTGGCGGTTGAGCGAATTTTTTTATATATAGGGAAGTACAAAATTGTTTTAAAGGTGTCGAAAGAGATCATGTGTATTATTCAGTTTTAACGACATCTTGTGGCTGCCTGGGCCAATTAATGTTGACCATAACTACTTCCGGAATTTTTACCGTTTAGCCATTATTCGTTCGTTCAGTACAAAGATTTATATAGCACCCCTTCAAGGCAAATACTCAAATGTGCTCACACCAGCACAACTGAAAGAAGTGCAGAATGGAGTAGAACGTGTCAGAGTTGACCCTTTGGAGCAGACAGAGCGCTAAGGGAAGTCCATTCCAGACTGAAGGGATCAGCGGCCCCGAGGACCAGGGTGCAGCAATATAGCTCTCACAAGTAATAATGGAGACTACCAGATAACCAATACCTCCCATCAAGTGAGGAAAGGTTGAAACTGGATAATACATGACCCTACTTAGACACCTGTAAAACGTTTCATCCGAAACTTTATATAAGAAGTAGTAGGCCAACGATCGCAATAATTTCAAGCTTTCGCTTCGGCATAAGCTCATATAATAATTATCATAACACATGCTATTATGTAATAGAGGCATAAACAACTGCGCTACGTTCCCTTTCCCTTGAAATTAGTTATCTTAACCTTCTATTGACCTTTTCCTTCTAGGACGGCGGTTCTCAACCTGTGGGTCGCGACCCCCACGGGGGTCGCCTTACATTTTGCCAGGGGTCGGCTTAGGCCTTCAGAAATATGTAATAAAAACTTGTCAGCGTAGTTTCTTAGTGTTTTCTTCTTAAACTTAGGTAATGTTTAAACTTTATATTTAGCAGCTGCCATTGAAATCTGTACAGTCATAGTACAATAGCCTACACAATGAATATTAAACTTCAAGTAAACATTTCATGTAATAAATTTTACTTTTAAAATTTTCAAAATTATTACCAACAGAAATTACACATTGTTTTGTTGTTAAAGTGATTTATTATGGTATTATGCATGATGCGTATGGATTATCAAATGATGAGAAGTGACATTGGTAGCAAAAATGTGGTGAAGGGGAGTAACCATATCAATTGTATTGTTGGGGGTCGCCACAACTTTGGAAATATTATCAAGGGGTCACAGCACTTAAAAGGTTGAGAACCGCTGTTCTAAGACGTGTTAACTTTAAGGTTTACCTTTCTAACACTATCTCGTTCTAGGAAGGCCAGATTTTATAGCGCTTGATTATATTGGCGCCGCATATCGACACGCAAAATTCGCTCTAAATCGAAACCTTCCGTTAAAACCCGCCCTTCCCTTTATGAAACCTTTCTCCTTTATTTTGCAGGATGTTAATTTTCTAGTTATTTCTTTACTAATGTATTAGCGCCCTAATATAAATTAATTAATTAATATATGTAAAGCAATGTAATCAATAATGGAGTCACCCACAGTGAAATAGCCTATCGTTTTTCACAAAAATGCGCTGACAGGTTGATTACACGCTTTATAGGCGTATTTAGAAAGAGACCGTTTGTAATATTAAGTTTCTAACGATACCTTGTGGCTGCCTGAACAATTCAAGACGATCATTACTTCCCAGAACGGAGACTCCTGCACGACCTAGTTGCTTTATATATACAATAGCTGAAAATCGTTTTAAAGGTGTCTAAAGAAATCATTTTGTATTATTTAGTTTTTAACGACATCCTGTGGCTGCATGGGCCAATTAACGTTCACCTTAACTGCTGCAGGAATTTTAGCCATTTAGCGATTTATTCTACCGTTTTAAATGGCACCCCTTCAAGGCAACTACTTAGACTAAAAAGTGCAGTGTTAAGATTAGAGTAGACCTAGAACGTGTCATAGTGGACTGTAGGAGTATATGAAACGGCCAACGACAGAGAAGACTCTGTCTGGTGGAAGTACGGGAGAAAAGGAACAGAGCGGAGGGTGCAGCGGCCCTGAGGACAAGGGTAGGGCAACAGAGCTCTCGCAAGTAATAATGGAGACAACCAGACAACCAATACTTCCCATCCAGCAAGGAAAGGTTGACACGGGGAGGGGAGATAGATGAATGGTAACACTCAAGGCCACGAGGGCATTAAATCGCTGTTCCACACTCGTAATCCCCTCTAGAGCGGGCGCCTTGTCATATCTACCAAAACTTGGGTTAACATTTCGATCGTATACTGTCATGTTTCAATGATATCTTACTTGCGAGAGCTCTGTTGCCCTGATAAGTATCAGTTTGAATTTTAAAAGATTATTATTATTATTATTATTATTATTATTATTTTTCCCGAGGTAAACATGATCCCTTGGGCGTCACAAAAATTTGTCAGGAGACAAAAGAAAACTAGTTATTCTGGAATGGTTGCATCTCCTCCGGGTCGGGCTCGACTAAAGTGCCATGAAAAGCCACCGAGTTAAAACGTTGAATGGTGATTGAGAGGCGTTGCAGCAAGAAGCAGGTCTCCCTATTGTCTCCTGTTGTTAATGTCAGATTGCGACCCAAGTCTGTTAAAAAGTCCAGGCCTATGTTGCCAATCGGACCTAAAGTCTCAAAAGCCAAGGGCACGAAGAAGTGTGTGTTCAATAGAGCGCTGTATTTGGACTTTTTCTCTCTGTGGCTAGCTCGGCTGCAGCACCCGCTGTCGCCGCTGTGGCTTGAATGTACGACGGTGCAAGGGTGTCAGCCACCGTCGCGTCCCACACCAGATGTTATTATTATTATTATTATTATTATTATTATTATTATTATTATTATTATTATTATTATTATTATTATTATTATTATTATTATTATTATTATACAAACAAATTTTATTATTTAAAATGAACCATCAGACACTTTGAAACTGACTTAGAAGCGTTAAGATCCAGAGTTTAGCGGACCTCTTCCACGATTAACTGTGCAAATGTGCCTCGAAAAGCGACGGCGTTAAATCGTTATTATTATTATTATTATTATTATTATTATTTTTGCCCTGGGATACTTCATTCCCTCAAGGTCTTTATTATTATTATTATTATTATTATTATTATTATTATTATTATTATTATTATTATTATCATTATTATAATCATCATCATTATTATTATATTTAACAATAATGATTTAATTATCTGAAGCGCCATCTTAGCGTCACTCAGACAGAGGTGGCAGTGTCCTGGAAAGGCAGATGGCATTTCCACGTTGCAGGGCCACTTAAATCCGTTGGAACAAATACGATGTCTCCAGTGGATCGTGCGTTGAGTCCGATATCCGGCTTCCCAGCTCCACAACGAACTGTAGACCTTCACCACTCCAAGATCCGCCCGTCTCCAAGGCGATCGCCACAAAGGTATGGGTGTTAGTGATGGTTGCGTATTTCGCCCTCTTGATCAGAACTGCACGTTCCGCGGCTTCGCCAGCTCCGATGGATGTGTGGGCAAGGTGGGAGGTGGCGTAGGTATCGGGCACTGTCACGTCCCATGTCAGGCATCGTCCGCGTGACCAAGGAATCAGCGTGACACCGTCTGGTCGCTTTCCATTTCCTCTTGAGAGGCCGAGAGGCTCTTTCTGAGCAGGGATTTTCGCTCTGCTCAGCGCTCTCCAGATCACATCGTTGAGCATAGCGTGCCGCTGTTGTTTCCCTCCTCCTCCTCTACAAACCAGACCATGAAGCCCTCTTGCGTCGACATTTTCTCGGCAGTGGTGGCACAAGTGCGGCTCACAGAGTGCCGTGCCTAGTCTCACCCCGACTGCGATCCGTATCTCCTCGTCTGAGAGGCGAAGGCCCAAAGCAGTCACCGGAGGAGCTAGCATCCAGTCACCAGAATGAGGTGCTTGTGAAGCTAGCAGGCGAGCACGATCGCGAGGACAGCTGGTGGACTCGAGTAGGCCTGTCCGTGCCTTGTCTGTGTATCGGATATCCCACTCCTTTTGGCGATGAGTTGCAGTTCCTGTTGGTGGTTCTGCATCTGTCAGGGTCTTCCACGCGGTGAGTGCTGAATTGACCAGTTCGTATGGTATCTCAGCCGACTCTGTTGGTAAGATGCATGTCTGCAGTTCGGTTGTGCTAGCGGCAGAAGCCATAAAGGCGGAAAGTGCCAGCGTAGATGCACAACGAACTCCCAGACCACCGTCTCTCACCGGCAAAGAAGCCTGGAGCCACCGGTCATCGTCAAGGTTTACATTCAGGATGGTCGATAGACCTTCTCTCAACAATTTGTCGAACCGGGCCAAGCCCGGGCAATCAGCACAGACGGCTGTGCGCATACTGTATAACAGCTTCGGTACACTTAAACCGTTTCTCAGTAGAACCAGAGCATCATGTGTATGAAGTAAGGATAGTCTTGCGATTGCTCTCTCAAGATCGTTAGCTTTCGTTTCTAAAACCTTATCCACAGCTGGACCTTGCATCAGGGGTGCACCCAACAAGGTCATCTGTTCGAAGGCAATTTTTGTAAAGTCTTGAAACGCCGGGTCATCGATCGGCGTTTGGATGTTCTGGCAGGCGATTTCACATTTGCTGCGGTTTAGTAGCAAACCCAGCTTCTTTGATTCTTGCGCAATAAGGTGAACATCGGCGGCCACTGACTCCTTGCTACCCCCCAATGTCAGGTCATCCAAGTATCCAATGCGCAGATCCGAACTCAGCTTTATCAGAACCGGTTGTAAGACAAGGCAGAACTCCAGAGAGCCCAGTGGATCGCCTTGCTGGGTCCCTTCTTCAGATCGTATGATATTCGAGCCGTAACGCAACAGTGGACGGTTGGAGTAGGCGGCGTGAGCAAATCGGTAGAGCTCTGGGATGTCTCTAGCCACTGCCTCTAGGAGCGAATCTCTGCGCAGAGTGTTAAAAGCGTTAGTGAAGTCAAGCTTCACCAGGACGCTGTCTTCAGGCATCGTGGTAACCCAACGACGTGTTGCATGAACAGCTGCCTCAGCACCTCCTGGAATGCCTACCCCAAGCTGAATGGGGGCGAGCAGCTGAGACAATCTTGTCACCGCGTATGAATTGGCGCACTTTGCCGCCAGGCGGCGCCAGGTGTAGCCCACCGCGATTGGTCTGATGCCTCCGTCCTTCTTGCTTAGGGCTAAAAGGTTTGCTCCATAAATGACCTCATTCGCCTCTTCAGGTAAACCTCCTTGTAAAAGCATATTGACAAGGTCGGATAGATGTTGGCAGATGTTGTCATCCACTCCAAAGGCCACGAGATCCTTAAGATGCTGTGGGGTGATGCCGTCGGGGCCGCCTGCAGAACCCGATGGGAAAGAGGAGATTGCCCTAGTGACTTCTTCTTTGGAAACCTGCAACGCGATGAAGCGCTCTGAGCTGTCTGGATCACAAGGTGTTCTCCTGTCCACTGGTGCGAGCGGGTGTTTATGCTTAAGTGCGGCCAGAGTTTCCGGTGTTTCCAGCGCCGGCTTATCCTCACTGCAGACGAGACGTATGGCTGCTTTGAAGTTGCCTTCTTCCAGCTTCCTGGCAACTGCCGTCGCCAAATACTTGGTGGAGTCGTATTTTGCTGCCTTGGGTTTTTCCGTCGTATTCAGTCCAACATTAGTTGAATAGTTTGACCCCCTCGATCTCCAATCGGCAATGCGGGACAGAATCGTCTTCGTCACGTTGTGTTTTCGCCCTCCTCTTTTAGGTTTCGCCAGCACGGTTCCTCCGAAAGCCAGCAAATCAGACCATTTGCCAATGCAGTTAGGTTCTTGCACGATAGCTTGTATTAGGTCTCCCAGGCGAGCAGCACAAGATGGTCTTGCGGCTCTTGGGATTCTCTTAATGAGGGGACCAGGTAAAATAGGGTGTGAGAAGCGCGAAGCGTTTGGCGGAAGGTCTTCATCCGCTGACAAAACCTGTGAAGAGGCGATCTGTTGGTTCATGGTGGAAAACGATTGCGTTGCGGTCAAAGGGTTTGCAGGGCCGTCCGCCGGTGGCTGGTCAGAGCCTGGACACGGGGCAGATCGAGGGCCGTGCCGATGGATAGTTCCGTCTGAGGTATGTGTCTTAAATGACGACCAACAGACCCCGCAAACGCCCTTCCCCTTGCAAGGTTTTTGACTCATTTGGGAGAGAGTGTCGTTTATCGTGTTCTAAATCAGTTCAGATTGTTTACAGTTACGCCGCCATTTAAAATGACAATACGTTGCCATTGACAACTATGACGTCGTAGGCCTTTAAACATGGCAGAGGAAAATTTTGAAAGGCGCGTTATCGTTGATGATATAGAGAAAGTTAATCGAACCAGACGTGTCGTGTTCTGGGCAGATCGTCCTCAACTAATAAGATCCTCTGAGTCACGAGTCGTAGGTCGATGAGATGGTGTAAAAATCCAGATCTAACGATTGCGGAATCCGCAAAACGATTGTAAAATTAGGAAGACTTAACATTTTCCAACCTATACTGTCCGCTGATGACGTCATATTCATATTATTATTATTATTATTATTATTATTATTATTATTATTATTATTATTATTATTATTATTATTATTATCAACGGCCCTGGCAGTCACAAGATGCCGTTGAAAACTGGAAAATACAAATGATCTCTTTAGATACCTGTAATACGGTTTTAACCGACTGTATATAGATAGTGTAGCACAATCCAATTTAATTAGGATTCTAGGCCTACGGTTGTCTGTAACTTGATGAATACGAAATTATGGAAAATCCTATATTAGAGCAAACATACTATTACGTAATACAGGTCGTAAACAGCTGTTTTATTGTCAACGTTACCTCCTACTTTACCTCCACGTGTTACCTTTAAACTTGTATACATTTACTTCTACAGACCATGGAGTTATCTTTACCATCAATTCTAAATTTCTATACATTTACTTCTACTAGCCATGCTTACTTGAATTATCTTTACTTTCAATGTTACCTCCTCATTTACCTTCACGTGAGTTATCTGTACCTTCGATTTGCCTCTTCATTCTAAGACCGTTGAAACAGCAGAGTTACCTTTAAGGTTTACCTTTATAACTCGATCTCGTTCTAAGAAGGCCAGTTTTTATAGCGCTTGATTATATTGGCGCCGCATATTGACACACTGCATACATTCAACTATATATACATATAGTATACATATGCATAAAATACGATATATATATATATACATATATATATATATATATATATATATACACCGCATACGGTGTGCCACTATTTATAGGTATATACTCATTCAACACCTTTTCAATTCATTTCCATATTATATCTTTTGTCCACATATATATATATATATATATATATATATATATATATATATATATATATATATATATATATATATATATATATATATATATATATATATATATATATATATATATATAAATGTAGAGAAAGAGGAAAAATCCAAATGCTATATATATATATATATATATATATTAGGGTGGTTCTGACTTTCATGGGAAAAAATTAAAATTGTTTTTCTTGACTTTCCGCTTTTAGTTGTGTTCCAATGAATATAAAAGAAATTTGTGCAAAGTTATAGAACATTATCTTGTCATTTAGAGGTAGCTCAATAACATTTAAATTTGACATAAAGGTATTTTAAAAGAAAATTTTCCATTATCCATTATTTTTAATATTTTCTTTACCTAATGAAACAACAATGTTTAATTGTTGTTATTATTAAGTGAACAAACTGTTAAAGTAGTAGTTCAAAATAATTTCAATTAATTAGTATGACTTTATGTTATTATGTAGTAATAATATATGGCTCACAAATCATTTGCTGAAGTTTATTTTGACTTAAGGATTTCTTTCTTGCATTTTGGAAAGTTGCTTCTGTGATCATGGACTACTTGAAACAGATATTGTTTCTGGTTTTCTTTGTAATTATGGAATTGTACTCTTCAATCAAAGCAACTCCTCCTTCAGCATTGTCATTTACAACTTGTAGATGATGAATAATTTCTGAGGCAACTTTACAATCATCTTGAAGTTCCCATGTTTCAGGATCGCTTTTCAGGAAATCACTAGAGATTCTTTGCCAGTCAAAAAAATAGCATGGAGTTCATTGTATGTTCATTGTATGTTCATTGTATGTTCATGACCACAGATTTCTGAACATTTACCTACATTCTCTTAGGAGGATCATCTTGGCCTGGCCGCTCGTGTAAAGCTTTCACCATTGCTCGTTTGGACTTGGCTGTCAATGCCAAATCAAAAAATGCCAAAGCCACGAGCTCCTCACTAAGGTACCACAGATGACCTGCAAATTTATTGCTGGCTACTTTTGAGAGCAGGATTTTCTTGTTGATAGCTAACCAGAGTTTTCAGTAAGCATAAATCATTCCAGCAACAATTTAGCAACAGCGGCTGCCTGTGCTTCTCCTGTGCCAGAATGTAGCTTGGTAACTTCAAGAAGTTGGTTTTCCCCAACATCAGATAAAATGACAGGTAGACGGCCAACCAAATGTTTGCCTGTCAGATCCGGAAGGAATTATCATCCAAGTGCACAACCAGTGTAGATGATGTAGTTGTTTTATATATATATATATATTTTAATTTCTTAGCAGTTTCTTCTAGATATTGTTCTCGTTCTCTATGTATTGAAGAACGGCTGATTTTCAACTCGTCTACATTGTGGCCGAGACTCTGAGCTGCAGCTGCTAACACGCATGTTGCCTTCCTGTCACCTAACTTTGTCCTGTGCAAAGCCGCTGCCAGTCTTGGTGTCACAATATTTGTTGTTAGTGACTTTTTTTAAATGAGTTTTCCTTTTCACTAAATTTACATTTTGACTGCCACCATCTTTGCATTCTTCAGTTGAATCATCACTACTAGAGATTTCAAGAATAATTCTCTCATTCATGGCTTCCAAATATTGATCTTCTTTCTGCTTTCTCTCCATGCTTGATCTTTGCCTTTTAGTTGCCCTCATTTCTTTTGAAGTAACTACCATATCAACTGGTCCCATACAACAACGGCCACCTCTTTCTCTTTGGGCAAGCAGACATTCTTTATCCTCTTAGATTTCAATTATGTTTAAGGCATCCAAGTGAGCAATGTCAAATAAATTAACTAATGCATCAACAAATTCTGTTTAATTTTTCTTTTGCTGAGGCTCAGTTTTCCTGTTAACATTTTTCTTTAATTTTATCCAATAATAATTACTAATCGTAACTGCAATCGTAAAACTGAAACTCTGTCTTTTGGATGCACAGTAATTTGGCTATGCTAGACAAGCTCTGACTTCAACCTCATTGAGCTACCTCTAAATATTGCTCAAATCAGCTCATATTTGGCCAGATTTATTTTAGTATGTACTAGAACCAGATAATAAGCGGAAATAATCACATTTCAAAATTTCAGATTTCAGAACCACCCTAATATATATATATATAGCATTTGGATTTTTCCTCTTTCTCTTGATCAAAGCAGTTATATTGAAAAATCCAAATGCTATATATATATATATATATATATATATATATATATATATATATATATGTTGTTTGCACTGATGTATATAGATGAGCTTGAGTATTGAATCGTTCGTTTGGTCTGATCCATAGATATAATAGGCTTATTATACTTATGGTTTGATCGAAAGAGGCGAAGACTGATCATATGAGGCAAATTCTGCGTCCCAGCTGCTGCTGCTGCTGCTGCTGCTGCTGCTGCTGCTGCTGCTGCTGCTGCTGCTGCTGCTGCTGGGGCTTCTGTCGTCTAATGGAAGACAGGAAGCAGGAAGGGGAAGAGGAGGGAAGGATGGAGAGACGGACGGAAGGACGGAATGATTGATCAATGGAGGGAGGAGGGATTGATAGATAGATATACAGACAGATAGACAGACAGACAGATAGACACAGAGACAGATAGACAGACAGACAGATGAATGGATGAAAAGAAAGAGGGATGAAGAAGATAGGCAGACAGACAGACAGGCAGACAGACAGACAGACAGGCAGAGAGACAGACAGTGACAACGGAGCAGAAAGAGACGGATGCACAGTGAACCAACCTTTTCCTTTACATTTCGTAGTCATGAACCCGGAGATCAAATCCCGACGGATGCACCGGAGAATATCAATTACGCCGACGCGAGGCGCCACCTGGCGTTCGCCGGTCGACGGAAAGATAAATAGGTCCGCGTGAGAGGCGCTTTATACATTTAGATACAATACAATACAATACAACATAATATATATATATATATATATATATATATATATATATATATAATTATGCCATTTAGGCATTTGGATTTTTCCTCTTTCTCTTGAGCAAAGCAAGAATATTGTATTGACAACATATCATTATTATAGCGTGGCCTAAATTTATATAACATCGGTTAACAAAGTTATAAAGGTGTCAAAATTAACACGGACAGTATTAGATACTGAAGATAATTCAGAGGAAACTGGGATTGTTTGGCCATAATATATTATATGCCGAATGAACAGTGATTGGAATTTCAAGATAATTAGGTTCCATAAATATATCAGGCGCTTGTGGAACTGGATCAAGCCTAAGGGCCTGAGGCAGGCGATTCCAACTGGAAGGACCCACAACCGGAAAGCTGCGAGACTGGGCCGTAGCAGTGCGCACCCGAGGAACAAGCAACTGGCAACGGGCAGATGACTGGAGGGAGACCCGACCAAGCGTATACGCTTCTGCTTCTAACACTCATTGGAATAAATTAGTACCTATTCAAACTGAAGCGTTGAGACTCTGCTGTTGAGCTACTAAAGGAACTGCGGCTGTAGCACTTCAGAATGAATGTGATGAACCTCCTTTACATATTAGAAGCTTACAGAATTCACTTAAGCTATGAGCAACAGTCATTGGAAACACTAATCATCCACTGAAAAGAATCTTTCAACCTCATTGGACTAATGAGTTTAAGACTAGAGATAATTAACATCTGTCTACATATCTTCTTCTCCACCCTTGACTTTCCCTATGAGGCTCCTTCTTTTCCTTTATATCCTCCTTGGCTAAATGAAGACATTCATGCTGATAATATTATCCTCCATAAATCTATTAGCATATAGAGATTGTCTTGCCTTACTGCATAATCTGCCAATATGTAGCTCAAAGCTAAGGGTCTCAGTTAGCAGAACTCCCAGAACGTTCATAGTTATACACTCTTTTAACACTCAATCTGCCCTCTCGCCATTCAAATTATTATTATTATTTCGTAAGTGTTATTGTGATTTAATTTATTCCTTAGGTTATTGTGCTGGTCCTCCATAATGCAGCAGTAGTAATAGTTTTCAGTTTAACAACACTGTGTGATAACAAAGATCATTATCGTCGCCCTCCTCCTTTATTGAGGCTTGAGGCCACTGGCGTAAATTTGTCCTAAATATATGGAGCGGGATTTGGTTATTCATCCTGCACTTGTTGCAAGATGGGTGTACAGTCCATCTCAATTATTATTCCTGCTGTATTATGCCAAAATAATATTTGTCTACGTCAACGGCTTTTGTTGTCATTATAAGATCGCAATATATCCTTAACCACATCCTACGTTCCCCCCCAGAGTCTACGCCTATGCTTGAGGCTGGCGCTGCCAGATTACGAGCAGTGGCGGAGTTACCATAATACAGCTTACTTAAAATACGTTTATTTAACGACGCCGTCATATCGAAGATGATTGACGTCATACAGCGATTAAACTAAAAATTTTATTGGCTCGGTTTAAACCGTTTTAAAGGTGTCTAAAGAAAGGCTATTATATAGTTTTCATCGACGTCTTGCACCTGAAAGGGTCATTAACGTCGTCCCTTCTTTGTCGTGTCCGTCAATTGTGAGCGTAATTACTGCTTAACGACGCTGTGTCATTACGAAGAAAATCAGCGTCGCCCTCCTCCTTATCCCACACTCGAGACTATCACAATCCGAAAATGATAGTGACGTGGATAAGTATTTAGCCATTTATACATGTGCAGGGTCGCTTAACAACGTTCTAAAGTTTAATAAGAGAGTATTAAGTTTTAACAAGAGATTATTATGTTATTTAGTTATAACAGACAGCTTGAGCACGAGCAGAACAACAGTTACTGTCGATTGAACGCGATTGTATTATATGTATTGTCGATTGCAATGTTTTAAAGGTGTCTAAGAGAGCAATGTATTATCAATTTTCAACGACATCTTGCGGCTGATACTGTAGATGACGTCGACTTTGCTTTACTTGACGCAATGGGACTAATCGTATCCAACTATAGTGAGTGTAGTTACTGCAACTGCTTATTAGCCAAGATAATTAACGTCACCCTCCTCCTTCATCTAAGCTCGGGATTAGCACCCCCGAAAACGTTACGAAAACATTATGATTACGTCATGATTGCGTCATGATTACGTTATGACTACGAGCTTCACGTCCTCCGAGAAATGTCCCTGCGTGTACAACTATACAACCTCCGACAAAGCACGCACAACTTCTCTCCAGGGACGTAACTAGCGTTGGGCTTGGGGGCTTAAGCCCCCCCCCCCAAACGAAGTTGAAGCCCCCCCCAAACAAGTCAAGCCGTTGTATGCTTACGGCTAAAATTCGTATGAACACTGTATAAATGTTGCCATGTTCAAGGTTTAAGCCCCCCAAACGAAAAATCCTAGTTACGTGCCTGCTTCTCTCTGCCAGATAAGGACTCGGTGAACTCCATTGTTGTTCAAAAACTTATACCAAACTAAAACCACTAATTAGTGGTCACACTAAACATGTTCTGTGTGAACTACAGCGTTTTTCCTGTTGTATTTGAAATAAATAAATATACATGCATACATACAACAGGGACGCGGTGGTGTAGTGGTATGTTCTGTGCCTTGTAACCGAAGGGTCGCAGGTGCGAATCTACCTCAAGCCACTGAGTAGCGACCTTGGACAAGTTACTCACCCACAATTGTCTGTGAGGAGGCAACGGGAAACCTCCGCACTCACCTCATCCCCGGGTGGCATAAAGCCAATGAACCTGCCTTCGGGCAGAGAACTCATCATCATCACACACAACAGTGTCGGGGATACGTATTTAGTGAATTTTACATGTGTAGGGTTGGTTAAAAACGTTTTTAAGTTTAATAAGAGAATATTATATTATTCGGTAATAAGCGACATCTTCTAGCTGCAAGGACCCGGTTACAAAATTCGAGAGTCGAGAACATCATTATTCTGTCCACTGAACGCAATTGTAGTATATGTAGTTTCGATTTAAAATGTTTTGAAGGTGTCTAACGGAACACTATTATGCAGTTCTCAACGACATCTTGCAGCTTAAAGGGTCATTGACGTTGTCTTTGCCTTACTTGACGCAGGATTTGGAGCGTAATTACTATTTAACGACTCTGTGCCATAACAAAGGTAATCAGCGTCGACCTCCTCTTTCATAGGCTTTGGACTGGAACCACCCGAAAACGACAGTGGCTGGATAAGTATTTAGCGATATGTAGGGTCGGTTAAAAACGTTTTAAACTCGTTCGCCGATAGAGGGAAAGATAAATAGGTCTGCGTAAAGCCCACCAGGGTTGCATAAGACGTCATTGCGGGGCACCTCTAGACGAGAGTCCTCAAAGCTTCATAAGATAGCATTGTGTTGTTCACTTATAATGGACATATTAACATTTAGCGGCTGATAGGACCTGGAAACTATATTATGAGTGATCTCAACAAGTACAGTTTAAACTGGTTTTTTCTAAAGTAGCCTAAGTGCTTTGGCTTTGCAGCGATGTCCTGCTCCCTCACAGACCTGTCTTACTTATAGTTATGGGATTGTGTAATGTTGTTGAGAATGTTGTTGAATGCTAGTTAAATGCACAATGGTTTAATCTACTAAAGATAATTAATAGACCAGCATCTTATAGGCCTACCAGCATTATAAGGGATAAAATATTGCAGTAGGTTCGGGGTTATTTCACAATTTCGAGACTATGATAAATGAGATGGAATATCCTGATTGGACAGATTAAAATCTAACGACTGTTGGCAACGATCGTCTGCTGGGAACGAATACGAGGCTGCTGTGCGTTAATGCATGAAGATGAAATTCAGTTGGGCGCAAGAAGTTGAAAATGTCGGATGCGTTTAAGATCGTTTAAGGATTGGCGAGAATAAGAAAGTTTACAAGCTCGATTATCTCGAAGTCAGAGTGTGGTTGAGAGCGAATTTGTTGCGATAGTCGCACTACGATTAATCGACGGAACATTCCTGTTGGGGAAGAACACTTAGTTACGAGTCGATTGATAGATTTAACACTAGATGTTTTCATATGGTATCTGGCTCTGCTATTAGCATTATTAAATCACGTGTTTATTCATCTACACGATTCTTATCCTCGTAGCTCTGTCATGCTAATGACGGCGTCCTAAGCAAAACTGACCTTGGGGACTTAGGATTGGTATTACAAGTGATCGTGGTATACCAAACTCTTTTAATCAGGAGGCGTCACTGTTATGCTAATGATGGCGTCCTAAACAAAACTGACCTTGGGTTTTGCGATTCTATTCTTATGCCACCGCGCAAGCGATTGAGCGCCACAATTGTCTTATATATAGGCTTGTTTAAACGCGTTTTAAAGGTTTCTAAAGAGATCATTTGTAGTTAAAAGATTAAATCTAAAATTTGGAAACAGAATGTTCGAGGTGGCTGGTCCAGCTGAGTGGAACTCTCTGCAGGAATCAATTCGAAGATCCACTTCGATAAATATTTTAAAAACTAAACTCAAAACTCATTTATTCCATAAGTAGGCCTACTATAATTAACTACTGCATTAACTAACGCGTCCTTTAAATAAGACAGGGTAAGCCTGTTTTATTAAAGCGCGTTTAAAATATCAGTTATATTGTATTGTTGTATAATTTCTATTAGTCTTCTAATGACATCTTGTGGCTCCCTGAGCCAATTAACGTCGACCTTAACCACTGGAGGAATTATCACCAATTACACTGGACAACAAATTTTAAAAAAAAAATTGCTTCCTGAAAATTTTTGGGTGCTGATGATAGATCCCTTCAAAGTGAACAGAAATATCATTTTAGATTGTCTCTATCACGTAGGAATTTTGAGAAACATGAAATTATATTTAAATGGAAATCTATTATGAAACTGGCTCACTTGTTATGTAGCTTACATAGACAAAGCTACTTTGAAAATGTGACATAAACATAAAAAAAACGATCTCAGCTTCCTGAATTGCATATGTGTATGCAAGTGGCTTCTATAGCGCCATAGAGTTTGCCGGCAGCTTCAATCCAGCATCCGCATGCTCTTGCATGCATAAGCTGTACCAATTATATTTAAATTTAATTTAATTTCTTGCAAACTTAAAAACTACTCTCTTTAGCCGTGGTTGGACTAGGAGCGCTCCTGAGTAGATAACCTTGAAGGGGCGCTATATAAAAACTCATTAATAATAATAATAGGCCCTAATAATTATAACACAAACGTTACTCAATCTGCCCACAATGCTTGCCTGGACACGTCTCAGTTACACGGAGCATATTATATCGTCAGCGAAAGATCATAGCTGAAAAATATGAAATAAATTTTTTTACATGAAGATTTCTCAAAAACGGTACATGTTAGGACAATTTCAAGGTGATTTTCGTGATCAGCAGCAAAAAGTGCATTAGAAACACCCACTAGTGTTCAAGAAGCAAAATCACTGTTGTGCAGTGTTAGCGATTCATTCATTCCATGGATTGTTGTAGCACCCTTTCAAGGCAACTACTCAGAAGTGCTCCCGATACCAGTGCGGCTAAGGAGGGCAGTCTTAATATTAGAGTGGACCCTACGGAGCAGATGAAACGCCAAGGGGAGTCCATTCCAGACCGAAGGGCTAACGACAGAGAAGGCACGGTAATGTCTAGTGGAAGTGCGAGCGAAAGGATCAAGAAGCACACCGCTTCGCAGATCGGAGGGAATAGTTGTTCCGACTCCCGAGCACCCAGGGTATAGGGCAAGGGAGCTCTCGCAAGTAATAATGAAGACAACCAGACAACCAATACCTCTCATCCAGTGAGGAAAGGCTGACGTTAACGGCCATGGCAGTCACAAGATGTCGTTGAAAACTCGATAATACAAATTATCTCTTTAGACACCTCTAAAACGTGTTCAACTGATCTTATATACAGAGCGCAGCGCAATCGCGTTTGTTTCTCAGTCACTTACTGAATACGGAAAAATAAATTTTATGTTATATCAAAACATACGTGCTACGAATGAGAAGAGACGGTAATGTCGTTATGCAATAGAGAGGCCGCAAACAACTGTGTTACCGTCAATTTTACCTCCTCCTTTACCTTGTCGTGCTATCTTTAAATTTGTACACATCTACGTCTACAGCTCATGGAGTTATCTTTACCTTCAATTTTACCTCCTGATTTACCTTCGCGACGTTCGCGTTAGTTATCTTTACCTTCTATTACCTTTTCGTTGTAGGACGGTGTGAACAACAGTTAGTTTTAAGGTTTACCTTTATAACTCGATCTCGTTCTAGGAAGGCCAGTTTTTATAGCGCTTGATTAAATTGGCGCCGCATATAGACACTCTGTCGCCCCAGCCAGTGCTCGATGAATTTTCGCTTTAAATCGAAGCGTTCCATAAAAACGCTCCCTTCTTTATCAGACCTTTCTTCTTTATTTCGCACGAGGTTTATCTTCTAGTAATTTCTTTACTAATGTAATAGCGCCCTAAAACATGCACACACACACACACACACACACACACACACACACACACACACACACACACACACACACACACACACACACACACACACACACACACACACACACACACACACACACATATATATGATCGTATCTGTAACTTCTAGTTTTACAGAAACGATATATCTGTATACGTGTGTGTATGTGTGTCTGTATGTGTATGTTTGTGTCTGTGTGTTTGTTTGTGTGCTTGTAGGCGTTTGTGTGTCTAAAAACACACAAACCCATACATATGCAGGGCCTATAAGCTATGCACTGATTCATATCCATATAGGGATATATATATATATATATATATATATATATATATATATATATATATATATATATATATATATATATATATATATATATATATATATATATATATATATATATATATATCCCTCAGCTGTTCTGATCGGAAGAGGCGAAGGCTGAATGGTGCGTCGCATCTGCTGAGGCTTCTGTCGTCTAATGGAAGACAGGAAGCAGGAAAGAGGGATGGAAGGATGAAGAGACGGAGGAACGGAAGGACGGATTGATTGATGAATGGAGGGAGGAGGGATCGATAGATAGATATACACAGACAGACAGACAGACAGACAGACAGACAGACAGATACACCGTGAACCAACCTTTTCCTTTGCATTTCGTAGTCATGAATCCGGAGATCAAATCCCGACGGATGCGCCGGAGAATATCAATTACGATGACGCGAGGCGCCACCTGGCGTTCGCCGGTCGACGGAAAGATAAATAGATCTGCGTAAAGCCGACTAAGGTCGCATACGACGTCATTGCAGGGTGGCTCTCGACACGAGTCTTAATATATAGTCCGTGCCAGGCAGCTGACACACGCTGGTCAATATATCGACTCACCAATCAGGTGGCGACAATTTGGGACAGATGGGTATACGTCCCCCGAAGAATTTTCTTTGGTGTTGGATTTTAGTGCTATAGAAGTTACGAGATACAGAGTAGTTAGAAGTCGTGAATTACTAACTACGCATGGCTTCACCTGTCTGTACTCTCCCTGAAGATTATTTATTATTCCGGATATTTCTATAGCGCCTCTCGAAGTCTACTACTACTCAGAGGCGCTCCCGACTACAGCATTTAATACTGTGCCGGAATTTTCACGCCGAAGCGCCACGAGCAATTCCGAGTGAAGGACTTGCCCAAGGTCCGTATGCAGCGGCTAGAGTGGGATTCGAACCTGCAACCCTCCGGTCACAAGGCGCCGAACTTACCACTGAGCCACCACGCCCCACGCCTCTAGCCACTATCTGGCTACCAAGCATCAATCGATGGCGCTGAGCAATTGTGGATGAAGGACTTGATCAAGGTCCCTACACAGTAACCGTATCAGAGGAGGAGGATCGAACCCGTGTCTAAATTACAAGGCGAGCGCTGTAACCAATCACACAGCTTGACCATCCCCCAGTGTGCAGAACAAATTGACGCCACTGTCCCTTCCTCCTTCCATCCCTCGCACACAATTCTCGAGCGCCATCTCGTGTTTGATGGATAGAAGCACTAGAGCATCATCTATCGTCTGGAACGAGAACCGATATTTCGCTGCCTCGTTGTATGGAGTATCCTCAACGCCTGGTAGAGAATGCATTAATCAATCTATTTGTCTATCTGTCTTTTTATCCATCCACACCCACCCATCCATCAACCCTCCCATCCATCCATCCATCCATCCATCCATCCACCAACCAACTCACCCACCAACCCATTGCACAAACGGACAGATCCTGTCCTCTTTGGTCTTCCGTAGTAATTCACGATCAAAACACAAAACAGAAATTCCTCTTCCGTTAGTAATCCATCCTTCAATCTATCCATATATCAATCTATCCACCCACCCATCCACCCATCCACCCACCAGCCAGGGTTTGAATTGTCGACGGGTTGGGAGGGTCCTCCAGTCCATTTTTCAACCCCTCCAGTTAATTCCAAAATATTACCTGGGGGGGGTTAAATTAAACCCCAGCACAGCTTTCAGTGGTTCTAATTTGCTTAATTAATGAAAACTACTGCTTTTTTGTCAGTTTTCATTCAAACCATTACAGTGTATTGTCGCGAAACCGGGGGTGTTCTTGGTTTCTGAGGCGGTGCGAGGTTCAGAGTTCTTACCAGGATGTCCGAAAACCCCCCACCCCTCGTGTAAAAGGCCAGGTCCGGCTCTCGTGGACTGTCAAGAGGCTTAAACAGAGTCGACAACGAAGTAACGTAGAAGTCCGTTTTAATCGCAAATATCCAATGAGCACAGAAGCATCCAAACTATAATCGCACTTATCGCATCCACAGAACTACAGCAACGTATGACTCAACAGCGAAAGAACTATCGCAACGTACTGATATCGCAAACTACGACTTCCGCAATATACGGGTATCGCCACCACGACTCAATAATCAATCTATTTGTCTATCTGTCTTTTTATCCATCCACACCCACCCATCCATCAACCCTCCCATCCATCCATCCATCCATCCATCCATCCACCAACCAACTCACCCACCAACCCATTGCACAAACGGACAGATCCTGTCCTCTTTGGTCTTCCGTAGTAATTCACGATCAAAACACAAAACAGAAATTCCTCTTCCGTTAGTAATCCATCCTTCAATCTATCCATATATCAATCTATCCACCCACCCATCCACCCATCCACCCACCAGCCAGGGTTTGAATTGTCGACGGGTTGGGAGGGTCCTCCAGTCCATTTTTCAACCCCTCCAGTTAATTCCAAAATATTACCTGGGGGGGGTTAAATTAAACCCCAGCACAGCTTTCAGTGGTTCTAATTTGCTTAATTAATGAAAACTACTGCTTTTTTGTCAGTTTTCATTCAAACCATTACAGTGTATTGTCGCGAAACCGGGGGTGTTCTTGGTTTCTGAGGCGGTGCGAGGTTCAGAGTTCTTACCAGGATGTCCGAAAACCCCCCACCCCTCGTGTAAAAGGCCAGGTCCGGCTCTCGTGGACTGTCAAGAGGCTTAAACAGAGTCGACAACGAAGTAACGTAGAAGTCCGTTTTAATCGCAAATATCCAATGAGCACAGAAGCATCCAAACTATAATCGCACTTATCGCATCCACAGAACTACAGCAACGTATGACTCAACAGCGAAAGAACTATCGCAACGTACTGATATCGCAAACTACGACTTCCGCAATATACGGGTATCGCCACCACGACTCAGCATCAAGAGAACTATCGCAACTGTCGACGATACTCTTCTTCAGCTAGTCGAGACTTCTAGACCGATGCTTAGCTCAAGGCCGAATCTCAGACCGTCCTCCAGACTCTCCCTTTCCAGACTCTCTTGAAATCCCGGCCTTATATACCGAAATATTCCATGAGGTGTCTAGCACCGGGGTGACTCATCACCTAAGACACGAAGTGTCAGTCCAAAAGGGCACCCATGGTCAATTTAGACACCCAACCAATCAATAGGCCCAAAACGTCACCTCATGGGTGTCGAAATACTTAGAGCTGAAAGCATCGGCCTTGCCTCAGATCCCAAAAGTGACACCTCACACAATTCTCTCGGTGCTGATTTACAGAGATACAATACATCTAATCAACGGCACTCCATAGGGTGTCGTTTCGACATCGGCACCTCACGGCGCTCCATAGGGTGCCAAAACGAACTTGCCACACAGTCAAATTATATAGCACCCACAGGGTGTCAATACGGAAAGCGCACCCAGCCAAATAACTAAGCACCCTAAGGGGTGTCAAACAAGGCAAATGTTCCCTAGCACTTCATGAGTGCCAACACAAAATAGTCACCTCACAGGGTGTCGAATTAAGGCAAACACCATACCGCACCTCACCGGTGTCAGCTTAAAACATGCACCTCATTGTAAGAGTGAATTTCTCGACAATTCCCCGCCACCAATAATTCCGAAAGCCTCCTTTTCGGAGACCAAGCACAATAATTTCAAGCTTTGTCCATGAATCTAACTAGAAGTTCCAATTATCAGTTACCTCACATCCTAACAACAAAAATTCACTTTTTCTAACAGTCCATAAAGTCTCTTTAAATCAACTGCTAAGGGATCTACTGCTATCGAAAAACCTTAACTGCTTGCAAACCGCAAAATCTTAACGTAGCTAATCCAGTCACGTGTAAAACAAACAGTCAATAGGCCTGTATATCAAAATCCGAACACGTGCAAGCAGCAAACCCTAACACATCAACCGCAAAACATTAACACAAGCAAATCCATGCTAAAAAAAACTTGAACTTTTGCAACTCGCAAAACTTAAACTCAACTGTCAATCAAAAACGATTATATCGTTGTTAGAGTTCAGTTCTCTAAGTGACGATGCAGTGGATTCTAAAGTCCCAAAGTTACGATCAGTAAAACTCGAAGCTGACTAGCTTATCGAAGCAAAGTCATGCATAACAACAAGCAACACACAACAGAAAATGTCCGCCTGTGATCAGCAAAACTCAAAGCAGATTGACTTATCCAACAAAATCAGGCATAGGCAACAACTTTAACGCGCTGTCTAGCCATACTAGGTTAGTCCAAGACTATGACATCGTCATCAAAGTCTTCGAAAGGTTCCAGTTTCATCTGTGATGGGACAGACGCCTGCTCTGTCAGCAGCCGACGAAAGATTCTTCGAAGCACTGCTTCCGAACACGAAGGCACATTAACCTTCATTCGTCCCAGAAAGTCGTCCCTTGTCTCTCCTGAGCGCAGCCACCGTCCTTGTTCCACGATCTCACGCAGTTGCATTTCCGAGACATCGAGATCAGCTTCGCTTGGTCGATCTCGGTTTTCCTCAGTAGAAGAGTCATCAGAGATAAGAATTTCTCTCACCTCAGTCGCCGCGCGATTTTCGTCCAGCAATCGACCATCCATAGCTGTGGCGCCATCGCCATCGTCCCATGTAGGCCGATCTATTTCTCCACAGAGGCGCAACAGCTCCTCAAAGTCTGTAGTCGGTTGACCAAGCATTGACGATAGGTCAAGGTCCATCAATTCGTCCACATCGAAGGAGAATGGACTTATTTCGCGTGACAGGTCACGCGGTTCGACATCCCACATCAGTCCATCAATGGTCGAAGTGGCTCGACCACCATCTCGAAGTCCTTCGTCGCAGGTCAGCGACCCCGCGACACCCGAAGGAGTAGCGTCACCTGCTTTCGTCTGCAGACCACCAGTTTCCGGTTCCGCAGGAACATCTGCACGACGTAACTCGTAGAGAATGTTTTGAATTTCTCTGCTCGGGCTGGAGTCGTGTGTCACGCCAGACGTCATTACCTCGGCTGGCTCGTTCTCCACTTTCGGTGCTGTCGCGGTCGACGGTTCCTCTGTTCCGCTTGGTCCAGTCACTCTTCTCACCCACAACGAATGAAAGCGCTTCCGATGACGTAGTAAGGAACGTTTGGCTGTCACTCCAATTCCGCACTCGTCGCACAGGTATCGCAATTCGCCCGACATGCTTGCGATCTTCAGAATGACTTGTCCACAGAATTCCAGGGTTTATATAGACAAAGCCGGTGTCACTTTTCGACGTCACCGACTCTTTTCTCCACAGCACCGCAGGGTAAAACAGCACCCATGCATTTTCGACTGGTACAATCAGTGCTTCTAATCCACTGCTTTCTCGAATGCCAAGTTCGCTGTCGTCGATTCCACAAAAAGTCTCCAAGCAAACATCCATAAGCCGAAGTCTCAACGCACATGGTCGGAGTCTCAAAAGCAATAAGCCAAAGTCTCAACGCAAAAAGCCAAAGTCTCAAAGCAAAAAGTCAAAATTTCCACGCTGAATTTTCAAAGCCAAAATCTCAACGCCAAGTCTCAACGCCGAAGTCTCATCCTAAAAGTCTAAAAGCCAAAGTCTCATCGCAGGCTTTCTTCGTTACTTTGCAGCGGCTCTTCATTTACTGATATCGCACGGGTTTCCGTATCACCCGGCGTGGTCGAAGGCTGTCATTGAAGACTTCACACGGTCTTTTGGCCGACCAATCACCATCGTCGTCGTCGTCCTCCTCCGGCGACGGAAAACACAGCTCCAGCTCAACCACATGAGCAACAAAAAGCGGTGCTCTCGGCGGACGTCCGTAGATAAGGTTGAGTAGTGCTCGAACCTCTGCTCCATGCACCCATGTGAATCTGATCACCTCAGGAGTTGATGCACAACATTCCGCCAAGACGTGGGAGAAAACCTCATCCCAGTCACACTGCTGGCTGTTAATAACCCTCCCCAGCATAAAATTTGGCGTGCGGTGGAACCTCTCAATTAAGTTGTTTCCGCTGGGGTTATAGCTGAATATCTTACCCCTAACTATCCCCAATAGTTTGCACAACTCCCGAAATGAATGTCCTCGATCATTAAGGATCCGCATTGGTGCCTCGCACCTTACAATAACATGCTCAACCAGAGCCTTCGCTACTGATGAGACTTCCTCTTTGGCTAAAGGAGCGGCATCTACATTTTTCGTCTTCCGGGCCAGCATCACTCTGACTGCCCGATCGCTCACCGTCGGCTCAATCACTCCATTGACAATCATCTGATCCACTCTCTCATCTGGTAGCGGTTGTCTTACTGGGGCCGCATTCCCCGTATCTACTCTGTGGGTGCATACTGATGTCCTCTCTAGATCACTCTCACCCGTAGAGAACACATCCCGATATTCTCGCAGAAGTCCCTTCAGCTTCTCTCTGGCTTCCATCGGTACGTCCTCGGGCAGGTCACCCAATAATACCTCCTCACACGATCTTTCCTCGGCAGTCCCACTTATCTCATTATTTATTTCCACCTGAACGGGGCGTAGCTGACCTAACAATTGGTCCTTATCCAACCGAACTGATGCCTCGGTCAAATTGACTACACTCACCTTAGTAACTGAAGCCTTTTCATTTACTAACACCCGAGCTACATGAATTCCAGGTCGAATTTCTTTAGCTTCAGTCATCCAAGCAGGAGCAGTTACCGCTAAGTCCCCATAAATCGTCTTAGCCTCAATATCTTGTTGACACTTAGGGGGAATAAGGACCTCTTCTGCTACCATTACCCGCCTACACCATATGGACCCGTTACCCTTGACCAATGATATCATACGGCGTCCTACGAATAATGCTCCCGTGCCAAATCCTAGGCGGCACCGATGCTGTCTCAGCCAGTCCATCCCAAGCATAGGTTCTACGATCTGGTCAGAGACCAAGAACGTGGTGGGAATTACAAACCCACGCCATACCTTAATCAGGACGGTCAGCTCACCTAACACCCGAATTTCGGTCCCATTAGCAGCAAAAAGCACACGGTGACAGGAAGTCAGTTCCAAACCCTCTACGGCGGAAAAAGGCACCAAACTCACCTCTGATCCGGTGTCGATCAGGCACAGATGTGTTCTCCCGTTGATTGTTCCTCGGATGTACATGGCGTTATTTCCCCCTCGGTTCATGGGACTCTGACGAGTGGTGTGGTTCACCGCGACTTCTTCTTCTTGAGTCGGAGCCTCCGGTTCGGCGGTGGGTACTTGGCGGCGAAAGCGTCGATCCTGACGGCAGTTCCGGGCGAAGTGACCGGCTCTTCCGCAGTTGTAGCAGTTCTGTGCTCTCCCTGTGTTTCGCTGATTGTCCTCTCCACGGTAGGTATCGCGTCGTGGCTCAGGATGGTTCCGAAGTTCCGCAAACTGACGATCGATACGCTCTTCCATTTCTCGTTGCCACTTGCGCTGGGCTTCCATCTGAGCTGTCAGGAATCGGTCCAGCTGCGACTGGATCTGGTTACTCTCGTCGGCGGCTTGTGCTCCTCGAACACGGTTGGGCAATCTCCGCCGATCCTCCGTATCCGCCGTTCGCTGGTATGCCTCCAACCGTAATGCTGTACGATAGGCTTCATCCAACGTCTTGGGTTCTCGTTCCCTTACTTTCAAGGACAACTCCCGGTCTCTCATCGCCTCCAAAAACGAATCACGAGCGACGATTTCTGTAGTCTCATTGGAAGGCACAGGATACGCCAACACAACCAAACGGCGTATTTCGTGAAGTAGGTTGCTCAGAGTCTCGTCCGCCCGCTGGCGACGGTAGTACAATTGTGCTCTGAACGTCTCTGCCTGTCCTTCTGTACCGTATCTTTGGCGGAGGCGACCGACTAATTCCTCGTAGGTAACGTCCTCTCTCGCCCCAAAGTCCCATAATAACTGCGTGGCGGCCTTTTCCAGAGCGCAGCGCAGAAAATCAACTCGATCTGCAGATGTCCATCCATTGTGCCGTGCGCACACTTCAAATTGGGCTAGAAACGATTCCAGCGATCCCGTACCGTCAAACTTTCCGGGTTTCATTGGCGCCTTCCGGTAGACAACGCCAGTACTCTTCGCTGGTTTCGATTCTGTCGGCCGCTCTTCTCGTTCCGTTGCGTCGTTCGCCGTCACCGAGCTTGGACCGTCAAACTCAATGAATTCCAGCAGGCGACTTAGATCGGACTTGTCGTCTTTCGTCGTCCTCTTCACAAACGGAGTCGAGCTGCTTGGCTGTCGAATCGGATCTTCATCCACGTCCAACAATGTATAGTGGACGGTGCGGCGTTCTGGCTCCATATCAGAACTTCCGTTGACTTTCGTTGACTCTTGAACTCGACGAACAAAAACACAACCCCACTTCTGGTACCAGTTTGTCGCGAAACCGGGGGTGTTCTTGGTTTCTGAGGCGGTGCGAGGTTCAGAGTTCTTACCAGGATGTCCGAAAACCCCCCACCCCTCGTGTAAAAGGCCAGGTCCGGCTCTCGTGGACTGTCAAGAGGCTTAAACAGAGTCGACAACGAAGTAACGTAGAAGTCCGTTTTAATCGCAAATATCCAATGAGCACAGAAGCATCCAAACTATAATCGCACTTATCGCATCCACAGAACTACAGCAACGTATGACTCAACAGCGAAAGAACTATCGCAACGTACTGATATCGCAAACTACGACTTCCGCAATATACGGGTATCGCCACCACGACTCAGCATCAAGAGAACTATCGCAACTGTCGACGATACTCTTCTTCAGCTAGTCGAGACTTCTAGACCGATGCTTAGCTCAAGGCCGAATCTCAGACCGTCCTCCAGACTCTCCCTTTCCAGACTCTCTTGAAATCCCGGCCTTATATACCGAAATATTCCATGAGGTGTCTAGCACCGGGGTGACTCATCACCTAAGACACGAAGTGTCAGTCCAAAAGGGCACCCATGGTCAATTTAGACACCCAACCAATCAATAGGCCCAAAACGTCACCTCATGGGTGTCGAAATACTTAGAGCTGAAAGCATCGGCCTTGCCTCAGATCCCAAAAGTGACACCTCACACAATTCTCTCGGTGCTGATTTACAGAGATACAATACATCTAATCAACGGCACTCCATAGGGTGTCGTTTCGACATCGGCACCTCACGGCGCTCCATAGGGTGCCAAAACGAACTTGCCACACAGTCAAATTATATAGCACCCACAGGGTGTCAATACGGAAAGCGCACCCAGCCAAATAACTAAGCACCCTAAGGGGTGTCAAACAAGGCAAATGTTCCCTAGCACTTCATGAGTGCCAACACAAAATAGTCACCTCACAGGGTGTCGAATTAAGGCAAACACCATACCGCACCTCACCGGTGTCAGCTTAAAACATGCACCTCATTGTAAGAGTGAATTTCTCGACAGTATGTTAAGTCATAATTATTGTTTCGAAGTGCAATGGACAAACGGTTTCCGGTGCAATATTTATCCAAAGTTCTCAGCTGTATATTTAGTCAAATCTATTTCTCTTGTGCCAGTGTCATTGTGCAAAATCTCTTTTAAAGCAGAGTCTCCCCTAAAAAAGAAGTCTCCCCAAAACAGTCTCCCCGAAACTTCCTCCCCAAACAGTCTCGCTCAAAAACAGAGTCTCCCCGTGTTTGTTCAGTTTTCCTCGCCATTTTTATGTCATTATTGTAACGTAATGTTTAAAAATGCTAAATAATTTTGAAATAAAGCTAGAGAATCCACGTCCTTTAAAAAATCAGGGCTGAGGTTGTGTCTAATGATGAAAAATTTTCTGCCCAGGTTACTTTATTTTGGAATATAGCCTACAATTCTATAAATACTCATGGAGCTCGACAAATTATGAATTCTTTTTTCATTAATATCCTCACGTGTTCCATTCTTATATAGCACAGGTTGAAACCGTTTTACAGGTGTCTAAGGCGACCGCTCTAAGGCCTCTAACCAATCGTATACGGACTATACGCTAAACAGCGTACGACTATTTTATATATGCACCCATCCATGACTTTCTCAAAAGTGTATTATATAGGATAATAGGAAATCGACCTTTTATTAATTGGCTATAGTGTCTTCTTCTAGTTCTCTGCCTTTAAGGCAGGTTCTAATGTCTGACGTCGCCATTTCTCTCGATTTTGAATAATGACACCAAGAACACCTTCCTAGCTCTCATATAAGCTGAGATACAGACGCCCAAAGGTACGAGGTCGAGCGGGTCGGGTCAAAGTTCGCCGACCCGTATCTCGGAATGTACTTGATCCCAACAAATGTTTTGGCGGGTTTATACATATCTTATACGTGGCCCAACCAGTGGGCAAAATATCATGTAAATCCGAATCAGTCATGTCAATCGCTTTGGTTGAACTGACATGGAATCACCCTATTACTATTTTACTATAAAATATTATTCCTTCAAATGGATTTGATTAAAAACGCAATAGTTTTAAACTGTTTTAATTGTAAAAAGCGTTTACATACAGCAAGTCTTGATTTTGATATAGATACAAGTTGATTAAATTCTCGTCAGTTGTAATTCCTCTGAACTCCTACAACCATCCTTGAGTGATATTACACAAATTCATATAGCTTTACAACTGTTACACAATCTATGTTTGTTAGTTTCATAGCGCTACTACTGGTAAACTTGTGCAAGAAAAACTTCCTGAAAGTCATCGTGCAATTAATATTTTCCAAGAAAACACAAAATATAAAAAATATTGGAAATGTCATCCAACGTTTCATTAACCAAATCTATCACACATAGCATTTGCAATATTGGTAACACCTTGGCATCAAGATTACTATAACTTAAAATCTTATATAAAGTAGAGACTTATCAAACTTATCTAATACAATCATAAAGCACAAGACATACAATACAATACAACTGTGTATTTCATATTGCCCTCCTTCCAAAGTTCAGAACTGCACACGCGACCATACGACAGAACATCGATGGCGCTGAGCAACTGTGAGTGAAGGACTTGCTCAAGGTAACCGTCTCGGGGAAGGAGGATCGAACCCGTACTCTCCACCTTAAAAGAGTTCACGTGTTTGGATCAGGACAATAGCTGTGGTAACAATACTTAATGACCAAGTTCAAAGTCAAGTGACGGCCAGAAAAACCCAGTAACCATTGGATAAGGTCACTGTTTGTGACCTATTGTGCTTATCCTATAGAAGATACCTTGAGTAGTCACAAACTGTTTGTAAGCACAACTGTATTTGCTACTACCTTCCTTCCAAACATGCACAGACAAAATATTGATGATGCTGAGCAGTTGTGAATGAAGGACTTGCTCAGGGTCCCTACGCAGTAACCATCTCTCTGCATAACAAAGTGATCGCTTTGACCAAGCAGCTAACGTGGACCCACAGTTTATGTATACACCCAATCAACACCCTCTCAAACACAACAGAGTTAAACAACAGCTACTTAAGTCAACACGTAAGTAAGCTAACGTGAAGGCATCTAACAGCGTTGTGATAGTTAAACATGTCATTAAACATATTTCTGCACAGCACATAAAAGTGAAAACTTAGTTCACAATCTGTAGTTGCAGAGCACAAAATCTTGCTCCCAAAGTTAGCACAAGATGAAAAGTACATATCAGCAAATCTTTGCCGTAAAGTACTATTTCCCTATTACCAAAACATTTCCATTGATTTAATAACACCTACATATCAAAGTTGGACAAAGAAGATGAAGAAGTGTCCTGAGAGGCAGTCATGGGTATGAAGTGTTACTGACTTCGTTTTTCATAGCCCCAGGCATAAATTATGAGAGCGGGTGGCCAGTCCTCTCCCTCACCATCTCATCTTCCCACCGACAGTGTACGGTCAATGTACTCATAATAGCTGAGTTGACTAGGGCAGCATCCAGAGCAAAGATATCAAAACAACTTTCTGACCTGAACAAAACGATGTTTAAATTGAACGATAATCAAATTGATTGTGCTTCTGTGTAGATAACCTTGAAGAGGTGATATATAAATTCTCCATATGAATGATAAAAAAAATTATATCTTTATGATATATTATTTTCAAGTAGTAACTTTCCAAATGAATCTTAAGCCTAAAGACACTCTAAAATACTGAGAAATGTCATCTGCATATGCTTCCCCAAACGGTCAAACTGTACTTGAACTGCTAAGTAAAATGCCACGTATTACAATGATATCGTGTGTGATTAACTTGAGCTAATCTTTCAAAAATCCAAACTACATACTGCACACTTCAGACTGTACACTTTATGTCCAAAAACACTTTATTTTAAGTCCTCCAATAATCCAAATTGGTGACCGTTACATTGGCAGTAACAAACAAAACACAATGCATGGACTTTTTAATATTATGCATTCACCAAGTGCCACTATGCAATGGCAAAGCATCAATTGATGGTGCTGAGCATCTGTGAGCGAAGTAACTGCTCAAGGTCCCTACACAGTAACCATCTCAGAGGAGGAGGATCGAACCCATACTCTCCGCGTTACAAGGCGAACGTTCTAACCAATCAGGATGATATTTGTGCAAACAATACTTGTTAACCAAGCTCAAAGTCAAGTAAAGGTCAGAAAAAGCCACTGATTGAAGATCATTCTTTGAAACCTAATATTCTATACACACCTTGACTAGTTACAAACTGAGAAGCGCAGGCGTTCCCATGTCCACGAGCTTTGCACAACAAACCTCAGAATACTGCACGATCACAATTATGATTGGTGGATTTCGTAGAAACATATCACATGGTTTAAAATGCTGATGTCGTTAATTAACGGGAACATTTGGCGGATATTTTGACGACTCGGGAAGAATCCTTTACTTGACGAATGAAAGTGCGACGACTATCGCAAACGTCAGCAGTGGAATGTGAAGCGGAACGGACTGTTCCACTCCAGTGCTTACGGTAGGCAGCAGGGACCCTGAAAGAGAAAGTAAGTAAGTTAGTCAGTGTAACTGCAATTAGATTTTGTACAGCACCTCTTCAAGAGAGACTTATCACACCAACAACGAAAATTCAAGATCAAACAAAAAAGAAGAAGAAAAGGAAGAAGAAGAGGAAAAGCAGTCCCTTAAGTTAGCCCTGAGGCAGCCATGGGCATCAAGTGCGAAAGACTAGTGCATACTACCCTCATGTTCAATGTTATATTGATTATATTTTTTTCTTTCTTTCTTTTTAAACAGTTACGTACTTTTTATTTCTTTTCTTTTCCTTGAACTGCCTCACGTGTACTATGTGCTGTTTCACTGCTATGATGCTGTTGTTGTTGGGAACAATAAATCAAATGAAAAAAAGACTTCATTTTCTTAGCCTTGTCATATGAGGACAGTTAAATTCTTTTCTCTCAATAATATTGCAGTTTATTTTTCATTTTCCTGTGTGGAAAATAACTGAATTCCTACTAACGACACATCATGTATCCTAACTGAACTATTACTGCATTCCACACTTTACAGCATTGCTTGACAAACGTTTTAAACGTGACTAAAGAGATCGTTTTAAACAATCGGCCACAGTGTTCCTCGATGGCAGGATGATCTAGGAAGAGCTACGATTGAGATAAGAGTGCTATATATTTGCTCAGATTAGGTTATGCAGATTTTATATATATAGGCAATGGATTCAATTACTGTTCCTATCGATGGCCATCCTTATATAGCTCCGATTGCACCGGTTCGAAGGTGTCTAAGGCGACCGATCTAACCAGTCCGCTACCCATGTCCCAGCACATATACTCAACACCTATTCAATTAGATGTCGAAAGACCTCTCATTAACCGACATAGAACAGCGTTGTACACAAACATCATTAATTTCTCATTATGTTTCATTTATATATAGCATCAGTTACAACGATTTTAAAGGTGTCTAACGAAACAGTCTTTATATAAGTCATTATCTTGTGATTTTTTGTTATTGGCGGCCATAAATTTATGGGAGTTTTATTATTTTTTTACTGAAGAAATAGAAGACGAAGAAGAAAAAGATGAAGAAGAACAAATAATGTACCTTACACACCTCTTTTAAACCTTGCTTTTGCTCTATAAGAACTAGTAAAGGACCTCGCAGTTACTGCTAAAACAATGCAGCTTCTTAAGGTAACTGCGTGGGTAAGAAGTGATAGGGACTTCATTTTCTCAGCCTCGGCATAAGAGGGGATCCAGTCTTCTCCCTTGCTGTCATTTTCCCACCGACAGTGTATGTGGTCAGTGTACTTATTATATCCGTGTTGGCTAAGGGGCACAGATGAAGCAGAAAGGGGGATATAGTAGTGGTAACACTCATGGCCAGGAGAGAATAAGGTACGCGGATCAACTCCCATAACCCCTCTAGGGCGGCGCCTTGCATGGCTGCCAAACCATGTGTTAATTAAGATCTTGATTGTACTTTCATGCTTCAATGTAATCTTACTGCGTCTGTCGGTTTGAAATAATAAAGAATATAATTATTATTTATTATAAATCTCTAAAAAAAAATTTGCCCTGGCTGGGATTTGATCCCGGACCTCTTGATTGACAGTCCAGCACACTAACCACTACACTATTATCCACCCATAAATAATAAGGCAAGGTCAAAACAATATGCAAGATACACTGCTGGTAAACAGATAATATTAGGTCAGGTGAAGTAAGACAAAGTAAGGTTGGGTTAGGTACAAGAAAGTAGGCCTACATAAGGTGTTTGCCTGGCTGAGACAAGACCAGGTAAGGTATACAAAGGAATGGAAACTCCTGCAAATTAATTGTATATCCATCTCACCCTTACCCACTGATATCGCCATGCTTCAGTTCCCACACCTGATCTTAATTACAATGCTCTGCTCACCACAGGCAAGTCCTAACTCTGAACATATATTTATTCCTCAATTTTTCTTTCTACATATAATAAACTGCAAAAGTGATGATGTCAGACAATTACAATTACCATTGACGTAGATGGTCTCGTAAAACGTAACCTGGCCGAGATTCGTGCTGAGCGTGAACGTACAGTTGTACGACCCGCCATCAAGAGAAGCTGTTGTGGAAAAGAACACCAACGATTATACACAAATATTATTATATTGCTTGTTGATATCTGTTTCTTCCTATGTCATCAGAATTTGCACACAGTTCTTAATGTCTGGCCCTATATTCAGGACCTTCGCATTCACCCATTGCCAACTAAAGCAGTTTCCCAAACTGTGGGTCGCGACCCAAAAGTGGGTCGCGAAGCTCTCGCAAGTGGGTCGCCAAATTTTTCGAGAAACATTTATTTATTCGGAGCAACATTTGGCTATGATTGGGCTATAACTAGCTGGATTGCAATAAACTGTAAACTATTTTTACCTAAGTTTCCTTTTAATGCTTTATATTTCTAAACGCCGAACGTAAATTCGCATATTTCAATGCCAATTTACGAAGAAAATTTTAGTACACAATGCTTAATTTTACACAGTGGGTACCAAGGTGCGACTGTACGTACGGTACGTATGTTATTTTTTTTCTCTAACGTACGTACGGTACCCGTACGTTATTCCTGGAGGTAACATACGGTCGCACAATGGTGGGTACCGACACTGCCAAGATATTCACAAGTGGGTCGCGACCCAGAGAAGTTTGGGAACCACTGAACTAAAGGAGCAGAAATTAACACATCGCCTGCATTCCACTGGTAGCCGATTGGTTTCGTTTGCTTTGCAACGAAAAGAGTACGGGTTCGATCCTCCTCCTCTGAGCGGTCACTGTGTCTGGACCTTGAGCAAGTAACTCACTCACAATTGCTCAGTACTATCTATTGATGCTTCATGATTAGATAGTTGTGCTCAATGAATGCACAATCATAAGAATACTATTACTAATAATAATAATAATAAAAACTAATAACAACATAAACTCCAAGCTTAACCTTTCAATCAACTGTCAATATCTTAGAGCCTGACGGATCTTACCTACCTTGGGTGAAAAATAATAACAATTATAATAATCATATTAATAATAATAGTAATGATAATTGTAAAAATAAATAAAAAACTTTTAAATATTCATTATTATAATTGGATTCTAAGGATTTATCTCTTCACACAGCGACCGAACCAACTTACACGGATCACGGATTTCCAGTCGAAGATCGTTATCGTCCATCGTCACCTTGTACTTGTCGACTGACACTAGGTGTTCCGGGGAGTGGCGAACAGGTGCTGCCACCTGGTAATGAGGGTGTGGAATATATCGGCCTTCAAACGTCCAATCATAGTCGATCGTTGGAACGTTGCTGTCGAACCCAGATATGCTGCATTCGAGGATCAATGGATCGAGCCCGGTCGAGCGATCGGTAAGATTTCGAGGAGTAACTGCACACAGCATGTTCAACATGTTACAATCACAGTAAAGGAAGGAAGATCATGTGAAACTCGGCGTATGAAGGTAGATCATGTGAATCACCCTTATAATAGATCAGTCAGGTAACATTGGTTCCCTGCATTAAAATCTTATGATCATGTCATGATAATTCTAAAGATTGCACAAAACACTTGTCAATATTAATTATCGGATCACTTTACTTGACTTACTAATCAAACAATACAGCACCCATTCAAGGAAGCTATTCAGAGGTGCTCCATACCCGTCGAAAGAGAACAGTCTTTAGAGCAGAGAAGAAAGCGGTGGACGAGTCTCGAGGAAGAGACCGCAGCTCAGGAGGAAGCCCATTCCAAATTGTGGGTCTAACGACGAAGAAAGCACGCTGCTGCATAGTAGCGGTGCATGCAAAAGGAACAGAGAGGTCACCACGGGTGGCAGAGTGAAGACAGCGGTGACCAGGTGGAACAGAGGCACGAGAACGGGTAGTCCATAGCCACCGCATTTTTTTGCATTACCTACAATGTGCCAACGAAGATACATATATAGGGAATGGAAAAGAATCTCTACATTACAAAACTTGTGGAAAGAGCACGCGTCTAAACCAATGAGTGGTGCTTTTATAAATGCTTGATTACAAATAACAGTAAGTAAGTAAATAATGGATCATACCTCTCCAAACACCTGGTTCGATTTGAACCAACGACCTCTCGATTGACATTTCTGCACCCTAACCGCTAGACTGCAAAAGCGCTGACTATGCCAAAAAGTCACTAATAACAAAAAGTTAACCAATAAGCAAACATTGCTCACGTAACTGGAGAATAGTCATCACTGGTGAGCTCCCACAGACATGCACAGCCTAATCAAAGGCTTCCATCCAGAGCTGATACAGCAGACATGATGTTATTTATTATTTTTTTATTAGTTATGTTTTATTAAATATTTTTTAATTAATTTTTTTTCTATTAATTGTTCTTTTGTTATAATATTTTATTAATTACTTTTAGTAATTATTTTTCAGTGATAGCAAATTATTACCAGCACTCCTAACAGGAAATACCAAAATTACCCAAAAGCGTAAACTCACTGTAAAGAACGGTAACCCAGACGGCGTAATTGCTCGTGTCGTCTTTACAGATGTACATGCCTCGGTCGCCTAGCGACATATTACGCTTGATGAGGGTGCTTCTCGTGAATCCAGACGGTTCCTCTCGGAAGGACTGGATCACCACCCGAGACCCAGAAAGTGGTAGAACTGATTCGTCCGTCCACATGGAAAGAGGCGTCTGCTGGAGCCACCGAAGGTCGACGCGGTCTGAAGTTTCACAAGCGATCGATAACGCATTTCCTGCCTTGACGTACAGCGGGTGGTACGGTTTGACAATCTCCACGCCACCTGAAGATAATTGACAATAATTATACAGTATTTAGTTACAATACTTATTAATTCGCATTAGTACAACAGTTTTTTTATCAGCAGTATAATTTTATTTTATTAATTTTTATTAGCTGCATTTTATTTTATTAGATGTTGTATTTAGCTGCAAACTGATGTCTGCACTGACATTTTCATACTATTAATAATTATTATTATTAATTAGCAACTATAGCGCCGGTGTCTAATGTACAAGACATTAACCGATGGTGCACCAAAACCAAGCCGTAGTCAGGTCACCATCCAGAACATCAGAAGGACTAGTTATACTGGCTGGTTTCACAATACCCACACCTTTAGAAGATTTATAGCGCATTTTTAGCGCATTTTTTTCGCCTGTAAAGTAATGTATGTAGCCTACATGCAGAGTTCGAGTGTCATCTGCAACTTAGAGCGCACCACAACTCCAACAGGTTCTCCGGTTGTTGTACTGCTGGAAATAATCTCACAGGCGGCCGTAACCGCCTCGCTGGGGCAAAATAAATTTAGGATTACCTTACCTTGCTTTTGTTCGTACTGGTTCATGTAATAAGTCTTAGATCTCTCCTTTACCCACTAGGATCTACTGTAGGGCCATTTGTTTACCTAAGACGATCCGGAAAAGCAAAAGAAATGTCGACAGTTGAACAAAAAATTGTCGACGGAATACGAAACGGAATTCTTGAAACATTGATCCCATTTCTGGTATAATTTTTTATTTTATTGATAAATTCAGCTGAGCAAAAATCACTTATAAAACGGAAAAAGTCTTCCGTGCTTTGCTAAATATAAGCGTTAGTAAGTACGTAAGCAGCACATTATTTTTACATTCTTAATAAGTAAGTAAATTGTTTGCCTCGTTGCATCTGGCCGCCGTCTACATGCGTTAAGCTGTTTAAGTTTAACCCCGACTTGTCGTACTAATTCGAACTAAGCATAGGTAAACGGTTTTATGTAAAGAAATAAGCCGAAATCGAGATGCAAAGTAAACTATTAAACATAAATTATAGTTATAAATGTAATCTGACATTTTTAGAGCGCTATATACTTCTCTATTTCCACTCAAAACTAGTCTCGCCTTTCAAGAATTCCTACCCTGACTCATCTGACCCTCCGTCCTTCCAATTCAACTCGACCTAAGCAGCATCCACCTTAGCAGCCAGCTTATCTGGCCCCTCTCGAAACCGGACTTGGACCTCCGTTTGACTGTCCTTTAGAAACCCATCTGACTTGATGCAGCGCTCGTGATTAAACCATGGCGCCCTGCGATGCGCTTTGGAAATTTGGAGCTTACTCTTACAATTAAAATATTTACACACTGAAGCAATTCTAATTTCAGGCACAGCATAAATTTACAGTGCATAATAAGAGCTCAAACTTTAAGGTCGTTAGGATTTATCAAAACACTCATCAGACATTAAATTTTAATTATTTATATAAATTTGCCAGCTCGCGACAATGGGCAAAATATAATATTGTAATTCACCTCCGTTGACAGATGGTTTTTGTTCCATTAACTCTCAAAGCAAAATGGAATTCGGTGCATCTACCGTAAATTGTGGATTTGACGTAGGCCTACGATCAGACAGAGAGCACAGTGTAATTATTTATACTGTGCAGAGAGGGACAACGGAAGGGACTTTGCGCAGATCCTCACATGCAGTGCCGTTTTAAGGCATAGGCACGCGAGGCCCGGGCCTAGGGCCCCGCGCAGCGGGGGGCCCCGCGGCGGCCAAGAAACAAAATAACAATAGGCCTATTATAAGTTCTGTTCTAACAATTAACAATTCTGCAAAGTAAAGTAAGAACAATAACACATTTTTATTATTTTTTTAAAACAAATGTCTGCGGTCTGCATTTTTAGTTAAATATAATTATTGGTAATAAAATCAGAACGCTATAGAAATAAATCAATAATTTTAACGCATGGCGACGATGGCGCACAACTTGCTGTAGGCTATTGGCTATTAGGCTATGTTTGTCTTCATTTGTCTGCTTTTTCACAACGCTATTCAAGGAATTTTTATGTCTTGGTAAGTTAATATTAATTTTTAATATTAAATCTCTCTGTCCTATAATCTAGTCATTTTATAAATTGTTTTAAACTTTATATTTTAAAAAGGGCAAAAAGCGTATCAAATTTCTCACAGTTAATAGGATAAATAGAATGATGTTGGCGTGTCGACGCTCGGTACTGAGTCGGTAGTGAACTTGGCAAACTTATTTAACTTAACAAAATCACTTCATTTCCACCTCCTCCAATGTATAAGGTTGAGGTTTTTTGATAGTTTCTACCCTTTTTGTTATGCAGATTAAGATTCTGATTGTCAGTTATCACCGTCGTTCACGGTAAACCGATTTGCAACTTTTGGCCAATTATCACTATAGGCCTACGATCAATTAAACGAAATATTAGACAACCCATCAAAAATGCGTAGCAATAATTATATGAGTGGTGCCGCGAAGAGAAAAAAGGAAGCAACTGAAATTGAAATGTCGAACAAACATCCAAATTAAAGTATCTTCTTTTTTTCAAAGTCAGAAAACACAATCATCATCGCAGTCCGACATTGTTGAGACGTAAGATACTCTTACGTTGTCTTACTCGTCTACTGATGTCATTGTTTGCGATAAAGATGAACAGTTATTGTCGCTGCAAGATGATGGTCTACCAGTCGAAAGTACAGATGTTGTCACAACACCAAAATTCGAAGCCTATCTCGCAAGATGTAAGCCCTGCGGAGTCAGCGGACTATCCAACTGATGCAGCCTTAGGATATATGGAGTCCAATCACGGAGGAATTGCGATCTTATTGGATTCGTAAAGGTCCTGCTAGTTGCCAGCATAAAGAGTCTGACTTTAGTACGACTCAACGCGTGTATCGAACGGGAGATACATGTAAGTTGCATAGACGTTGCTTAACTGATTCCTGTTTCCGTCGTGAACTGCGAAATGGTGACTCAGTTTGTCGCAAGTGGCTGCTCTTTTCTCCATCGCAGAAGTCTGTGTATTGCTTTGTCTGTCGCTTGTTTTCAACAACAACGATGGGTCATCAATCTTTCTGTCAATGATGGTGACAAACTGTACGGGTGAACGTTCTTTCTCAAAACTTAAATTAATCAAGAACGAGCTTCGCAGCCGTATGATGTCATGATCATAGAATCAGATGTGCTGGAGTCTTTGAATTTCGATGATATTATAAAAGACTTTGCTCAGAGCAAAACACGAAAGCGATGTTTGTAAGAAACTGTCATTACGAATCACAATCCATGTATAGCAAACATGTACTCATTATAATGACACTTTCAGTTTGTATAACAAATAAACAATGGAAACTGTAAAGTATGTTAAACTAAACTTTTATTTTACACTTGTAGTACAAAGATTGATGTGTTAGCTGTGTTATTATGAGTTTAGTAACAGTATACTATATTAATAAATTTAACAAAATGACACATATGCACGTACAATGCACTAATGCAATACTCTGTATCTGAGACTGAGATATTGAGACGGAAATCGGATTACGTTTAAGGTTATTTAGGGTTTGTGCGGGTTGTGCCTAGGGCCCCCAAACTCCTTAAAACGGCTCTGCTCACATGCCGAGACAAAGGAATATAAAATCGCTAAACCTCGCATGGGCGGCGATCCCTGGGGTCGAGGGGACAAGACCCCACCTTTAAGACAGAGGCGTAGCTAGGGGGGAGCAGGGGGAGCGACCGCTCCCCCTGAGACCATTTTCCAAAATGTGGGGCCTTTTTCACAATTTATTTATTCCAATCGTTCGAAAATTATTTATTCCAATCGTTCAAACGACATAAGAAATAATTATGTCAATCTGTCCTTGAACGGTAAACCTCTGTCAAACTACACTACTAAACAGTTGGCTGAGGCAAAAGGTATTCTTCTGACACTTTTTGTTCGAATTCTTATTTGTAATATTCTACGAAAAAGTGCCAGAGAAGGCTTTCAGTTTATCCACACATTTACAGAAAAGTAGCATTGATTTGCTCTGAGCTATTTGAAAAGGAGAGGAAAAAACATGCGAAATGAATTTGAATCTGAGTTTGAATGGATTGAGAATTCATTCATTCACCAGAACGAAACCACTGAGCTGGCTAAAAAACGTGATATTACTACTGACTATATGAGCAACATAGAGTTCGAAAAAGAAAGAAATTCCATGAGGGAATATCAGTGTATGATTCCAGAAAAAAATTCATAGTTGAAACCTACATATTGTCTATAGATTGTGTTATAAATAGCACAACTAAAAGAATGCATTAACTCATTCATTCGAGTAATTACTCTAGCCTATAGCCTATAGCACCTCTTCAATGGGGTTACTCAGAGGTGCTCCCGACTACAGCAAGGCCAAATAGCACAGTTTTCAATCTAGTGTAAAACGTATAAGTGGGAGTTCTGAGGAGCAGGCGCAGCTCCAAAGGGAGCTCGTTCCATGCCGTCGGGCCCACCACTGAAAAAGCACTGTTTTGCGTGATGGCTGTGCGGGCAAAAGGCACAATGAGCATCCCTTTCCCCAAAGAGCGGAGGTGGCGGCTACCCTGAACTCCCAGCACGAGGCGCCAGCTGGCACCGACACACCTGGGAAACAACCCTGTATAATACGCGTTGGCTGACAGGAAGCCAATGTAGGACCTTCTGCATATAACCAGAGACATGAGCATTTGAGCATTTTACAAACGTGGCTTCCAAAATTTTGTTGTTTAGATCCAAAGCATTTTAGCAATGTGACCAAATTGGAATCTGTAGCAGACATGTACTAAAAATTCATGATCGCCAATGACATGTGTTCCATTTATCCTAGCCTGCAGTTTACACTGTGCTGCATTTGGATGAACTTGCCAATAAAGAGCGCTGGTGTGGAACAATCCTTTAGCCGACTCAAACTCATAAAATCATACGTATACATTTTACAATGGGCGAGGACGTACAGATAGTCTGGTTTAGCTTTGATTACGATCGAAAGACAGTTCGCTAGTAAAGTGGATCATAAGGCAGTAATAGATAACTTTGCTAAAATGAAGTCTAGACGAAAAAGGCTGCTTTAATTGGTTTGTGTTTGTACTGTTATGTTATAGTACACTATAGGCTACACATTTACTATACATATTGCTTTTACAACCCTTTGGGTGTTTCAGTGCTTCTATTTAAAATACAGAAATAAATAGGCCTATTTACAATCATAATGAATGTAATTAATTGAAATTATTTATTTTGGTGGCTGGGGCCTTTTTCATGTGCTCGCTCCCCCTGGTGTTAAAACCTGGCTACGCCACTGCTTTAAGAGTGGGGGAAAACACCATGCATTTGATCCCCCAATTTTGAAGAAACACCTAAAAAAAGGTCAAAAGTTTGTGGACCTCTTTTTTTGACCAGATCAGTTCAAAACTCTTTTTTGACCAGATCAGTTCTAAAGTGTCCCCCTACCTGTCAAACAAGATCGCCGTCTGTGAAACCTCGCACCGATGGGCGGTGGCCCATAATGAGGAAATCGTGATGATTTTAATTTAGTCATAGCGCTATAAAATTCAAGGCGTTTAACTCTATTTGCATACCGTGACTGTCAAGGTCATCGCGTTCGATCTATCGTAAAGTATTTTCACGGATCTCTAAGGTTTGTTTGTTTTATTGTGAAACTAAACTGAATTTTGTGTTTATTAAACAGGGTAGACAGAAACTTAGAAAGAGTAGTGTCGTTTCAAGCACAGAGTGCATACTGTGTATTTCGTTGGGTCCTAGTTCAGACGAACACCGTCTGCATTATCTACAGTTGTTCTTGGATTCAATGCCGTTGCTCCGACTTCCGTTTTAGTGAAGATTATTGTCTGAATTTTAAATCAGACAAAAACATGATATAATCCTTTCGTGCTCTTGCCCTGGGTGTTAGATATTGCGTCTTTTATTGCGCTACTTCAGAAGAAAAAGTGAAATATTTTGGACTTTGAGGGGAGTGTAAGTGAACCAAAAGGTGAACCAAAACAACCGACAGTGTTTGCTTGCATCTTCCAAATTCCATAATTATGTAATTATCGTAATCGTAATCTCGAGACTTCTACAGCGCCCAAAAAAGCCACGTCGCGGGAACCAGCTTATTCACAGGCGCTTAGACAAATCAAAATCGATAGGCAGGGGGGTGTCGAATCGGTTCCAGGTCAAGATCCAAAGGAGTCAGTCAGGTAGGCAGTAAGACGGCTAAAGTGGGTGGTGTTTAGGGTTTACACGGCGAGAGAGGTAGGGAGAGGAGGAGGAATCGAGATAGGATTTGTGCAGGATGTGCATGAAGCAAGAACGGGAGAGATGGGTGATATGGTCGGAGAAGCTGAGGTGCTGGTCAAAAATCATGCCTAAGTTGCGGACAGGAGAGTTTGCAGCAGGGCTGTAGTCGAGGGTATACGCGGCTATACAGTGTACACTCGCCTCTAGAGACCGTATACTCACCTCACAAAATATTTATATTATTTATATTAAAATACTGTAGCGTATACTCCCAAATTACTGTACCGTATATCCACCTCTAATTTGTTTCGGAAAACTAACTGGTAGCGTATACTCACCTCTAATTTTACCACTACAGCCCTGGTTTGCAGTGAATGTGTTGGTGGAGGTAGAGTCGAGGTTGAGAGTAATGGTTGGATCTGGGATTTTCTTGAGTTGATCGCGCAGGCCTATGATAATGAATTCCGTTTTAGCTGGGTTTAGACACAAGAGATTTGATGACATCCAGGAAGAGATTTTGGAAACCACTTGGAGAAGATGATCTATGGAATGGGAGAAGGTGTTTGGAGAGAAAGAGATGAATAACTGTGTGTCATCAGCATAAAGGTGATGATCAACTGAGGATGCTTTGATGAGTGAGCTAAGTGGAGTAGTGTAAAGGATGAACAGAAGGGGTCCAAGAACAGAACCTTGTGGAACACCACAGGTGAGAGGGCATGATTGGGATGAGGTTTCCGATATTTTGACTGAACGAGCGTTACTTTACATTACTGTAGCTTACACCAGGGAATAAAATTGGGTATTTTTTTACACAAAGTGTGCTGTTGACATTGTCGAGTGTGCATTTAACTTGTCTGGAGTGTGCAGTGTGTGGTATGAATTTAAGAGTGATTAGCACAAGTCAACTACCCACAATTTCATTCTGTTACCTGATACTTTACTTAACAGTTCAAGTACAGTGTGAGGTACAGTGGTTTACATTACCTTCTATATATATATATATATATATATATATATATATATATATATATATATATATATATATATATATATATATATATATATATATATATATATATATATAATTATCTTACATTACAATACATACACATGCATTACATTACCTTACTTTGCGATACATATACTTACCTTACTGTAGCCTATCGTACATTACATTAACTCTTGCATTACCTTACTGTGTTACCTAGGTCACAAAGATGTTACGTACTCGATGTAGTCACCTGTTTCGCGCTGTTGCCTGGCAACAGTCCGTCCTGGCACGTGCTGCCACGACGACCAGTACGCCACCTGTTGTCAAGCCATTCTTTTACCAGGACATTCTCGAGCAGGAGAAAAAAGCTGATGTTGCGTGGAAGAAATTATCAGGTGTTTAGGTTTCTCATGTTCAGTAGAAATTTTCACTCTGTTATTTAAGGTCACAGATGATAAAGCATTTTTCATTACATTTACTATTATTGTTATTGTTACTAGTATCATTTATTGTTACGATTATTATTTTGTATTCTTACCTGAGGTAAGCGTAATCCATCAGTAAAAACATGCTACGGGATTTTTATTATTATTTTTTAGTGCCCAAAGAAGGGAGAACCTATCAGGCTCTTAGAAGAATTTTCTTTGTCCCTGGTGCTGTGCGTGAATGTGCCTCTGAATGCTGTTGCATTGTGTCGTTGAGTGTAGATTGAAAGGCACTGGAATAAATGTGCGGTCTCCCAAGGGTCGCCGGTGACGGTCGTCAGACTGCTAAGAATTCACTGCTGCACTATTATTATTGTTATGGTGCTGAGCAATTGTGATTGAAGGACTTGCTCAAAGTGCCTACACAGTAACTGTCTCAGGGAGGAGTATTGAACCCATACTCTGCGTTACAAGGGAAATGCTCTAACCAGTTGGCTACCATGCCTTATTATTATTAATATATTAAAAATAATAATGTTATTATTTGCCAGGTGATTACGTTTCGACCGTTGATGTCAAGGGTAAGAATTTGTTGCTGGTCCAACCAGAAGCGCTGACAGCTTTGGCCGAAGAGGCATTTACCGATGTTGCTCACCTTCTGAGAACAGCACATCTCAAGGTATATCCACATCTGGACAATTATGGATGGATTATGAAATCAGTTACATAGAAGCAGGGCCTAAAATAGAGGGTTTCCAGACACAGTGTTCAGTCAATATTGTCAAATGTGCGGTTGACATTGTCGAACATACAGTTAACTTTGTCGAGTGTGCAGCTGACATTGTCGAATTTGTAGTTGACATTGTCAAATGTACAGTTGACATTGTCGAGTGTGTAGCTGACCTGTCTGGAGTGAGTGTAGTGTGAATTTTAGAGAGATTGGCTCAATCAACTGAAAACGATGTCATTCTATTGCTTGAAATTTTACTTACCAGTTCAGGAAACAAAAAGTGTGTAATCTGATCTGAAGCATTGTTACCACAAATTTGATAGATTTCCTGGACACAGTTGCCAATACACAGAGAGTTACTGTGTAGGGACCTTGCACAAGTCCTTCACTCACAATTGCTCAGTGTCATCGATTGATGCTTATTCATCAGATAGCGGCACTTAATGGGTGCATAATAATAATAATAATAATAATAATAATAATAATAATAATAATTAATAATAATAATAATAATAAATAAATGAATAATTAAAGTACAATAAAAGCGTATTCCTTAGACACCTTTTATTGAGGTGTTAAATGGTCTATATATACGCAGTGGAACAATGTAAATGTAGTCTTACTTGATGGTCTACACACAGAAACCGAATAAAGAGCATTAGAGATTAGAGCATTCGCCTTGTAACACAGAGAGTACTAATATTATAAACCATAATTTTAAACTTGCTACTCTGTTAAGCCAATCGATTGTTTAGAGAGGTCGCCTTGTAACGTGGGGAGTACGGGTTCGATCTTCCTCGCCTGAGACGGTTTCTGTGTAGGGACCTTGAGCAAGTCCTTCACTCACAACTGCTCAATGCAATCAGTTCATGCTTTGTCATTAACTAGTGGCACCTAATAAATGTTTAAATAATAATAATAACAATGATAATAATAACGATGTGTTTGTAGCAACTCTCAAACATTCTTAAAGATCCGGATGCGTCGAGTAATGACAGATTCGTGGCACTGGAGCTGTTGAAGAATGCCAACATAGCGGCCGGAATGATCCTTCCCGGATGCCAGGACACGGGAACTGCTATCTGCATGGGTCAGCCGTGTACTTACTTACTTATTTATTTCTTTTGTTTTGTTGGTTTATTATTTTGTGCTCCAGCAGTAAAAAATGGGTTAATTCCAGTAAATCACATATCCTTTATTGTTGTTAAGTATTAGTTTTATTATAATACTGGTTAGTTTGAATTAAGAAAGAAGATTATTATTATTATTATTGTTCTTTTTATTATAAATATTGTTGTTTTAATTGTTAATACTATTATTATTATTTTTCTTGTTATTATTATTATTATTATTATTATTATTTTGTTTGTTTAATAATATGTTTATTATTCTTGCATATATATTCATGTGTCTTACAAAGAGTAGTACATATATTGTGTCTCCCAATTCACCATATTGGTTAACACTCTGTACTGTAATAATTGTAAATACGACGTACACTGTAGTTACGAAGTTTCAGCACCCGTGAATAACCTGATGTCCTGCTCTTTTGAATAGCACTTTAGAAATTTTGAGTTTACGGTTACGATTACGAACAAATTACGAGTCTGCACTGTAATATTAAAGTTAATCATTGATTAGCGATTTTTGTTTGTAGGAAAGAAGGGACAGTTTGTATGGACGGAAGGACGTGATGAGGAATCTCTGTCCCGAGGAGTCTACAATACCTACACGTCTCGCAACCTCAGATATTCCCAGGTTTTCTGATCCTTTCGACTCTGATCTAGTTTCAGCCAAATTATTCGAGTTTCTGTTAGAACCAGAGAACTCAGTTATCAAACGAGTGCACTGACCGTATGAAGCATCATGTGTTATTGTTATTACGATCATTTTTATTTCTTAGCATACCTTTCTCACCATACCATCCTTACCATTCCTTTCTTATGCAATACACTACAACTGTAATTTGATAATGCCCTCCTTACAAAGTTCAGAAGTGCACATTGAAGCCAGGCAACCATTGAGGGTCATAGGTAGACTGGAAGAGGGAATTTTCAGTTTATACAGGCAGTCTCTTGGTAGGAGAGTTGTGAACATAAGGAGGTAGAGATATGGAGGGATCGGCAACTGTGAATCAACGCTGGTCAAAGACAAGACGTGTACCAGGAACAACATACTTTCCAGCAGATGCTGATCGAAGAGAGGAGCGACCTTTAACAAAGTTGCAAGGTGTGATCATGAAAGATAAGTAGGATGGCAGATGATCTGCACGTGCTTTGTACATGAGGAGAGCCAGCTTGAAGCGGACACGCTCTTACCTTACCTTTCCGCTTTAGGTCGCACCCATTGACATGTTCAACGAGAAGAACACTGGGACAAATCTTCCAGCGCAGATCGAGCTGTACGCCACTCCGGGCAACGAGTACAACTTCCTGTTCATCGCAAAGGGAGGCGGATCAGCAAACAAGTCCTACCTCTACCAGCAGACAAAGGCGCTCCTCAACCCAGAGAAACTTTTGTCGTTTGTCAATGAGAAGATTAAGGTTCAAGTCTTTGGTTAACCGATTGATTTATTGATTGGTTGGTTTATTGATTGATTGATTTGTTGGTTGATTTTTTGTATTTGTTGATTATTTGATTGATTAATTGATTGATTGGTTGATTGATTGATTTCCTGGTTGGTTGATATATATTTGTTTATTTGTTTGTTGGTGGACTGAATAATTGATTAAGTAATTATGTTAATAAGTTGAATTATCTAATTAATTTTAATTTAGTAAAGCTATCGCTTGGTAAAAGATTGGATTCACATCATTGTGCATTAGAAGTTGAAATGTAAATCACACATGGAGAATATCTTCCTGTCATGGCAGGTGGTTGAACCCCAGCCTCTCAATTGACATTCTGAACATTAACCTCTGGACCACTGTGTTGTTTTCAGACGCTGGGCACCGCCGCCTGTCCTCCCTACCATCTGGCGCTGGTCGTTGGAGGAACTTCTGCCGAATTCAACCTGAAGACGGTGAAACTGGCTTCCACACACTACCTGGACAATCTTCCAACAACCGGTACACAGGCTCTTCATGCATGAACATTCATTGATCATACAATACATTCATTCATATGCACAAAAACATACATACACACACTCACACACAAACACACACAAATATATACACATACATACATTCACTCATACATATATACATACATACATGTTTGGTTAGAGCGTTCGCCTTGTAATGCGGAGAGTACGGGTTTGATCCTCCTCCCCTGAGACGGTTACTGTGTAGGGACATTGAGCAAGTCCTTCCTCACAGTTACTCAGCCACTTCGATTTATGCTTCGTCATTAGATAGTGGCGCTTAATAAATGCATTATAATAATAATAATAATAATAATAATGAAAATAATTATAATATATAGTACATATCCATGATGTATAAATAGATGTGTGGAATATAAATTCAATGAAACCAATGATTATATGGTTGGATTCAATTGGATTTTGCTCATAATATTTGACTGGTTCCCCAGGCAATGAACACGGCCGTGGCTTCCGTGACCATGACCTGGAGCAGAAGATCCTTGGCCTGACCCAGAAGCTGGGAATCGGGGCACAGTTCGGTGGAAAGTACTTCTGCCATGATGTCCGTGTCGTCCGACTTCCACGTCATGGGGCATCATGCCCTGTCGGACTTGGTGTGTCATGCTCTGCTGATCGTCAGGTAAAACCACTGCCACCAATCAACCGATAGTCCAAGAAACTGATAAACCAATGACTTTCAGTAAACCAAATGTTATTAGTTTGTAACCATAACCATTGGTACGTTGTAGTCACCAATGTACCATAGAAGAAGAATAATGATAATAATCATAACAATAATGATAATAATCATAACAATAATGATAATTATTTGTATTGTTATTATGATAATATGATAATGAGAGTAACAATAACAATACTTTTGATGGTGGAATTATTATAGTAGTGAAGAAGAAGAAGAAGAAGAAGAAGAAGAAGAAGAAGAAGAAGATGATGATGATGATGATGATGATGATGATGATGATGATGATGATGATGATGATGATGATGATGATATAATAATTATAATGGAGGAGCAGTCACTTAGGCTAACCCCTAAGTTTCAGCCATGGGTATAAAGCGTTAGCGACTTCTCTTTCTTAGCCTCGACATACAAAGATGAGTGGCCATTCCTCTCTGTCACCATCTCATCTTCCGCCTACATTATTTGCCTAGCGCTTTTGATGACGACCTATTTTCTGTATGTTGTGGGTTAGGTTCTTGGTAAGATCACCAAGGACGGCGTCTTCGTGGAACAGCTGGAAACAGACCCGGCCCAGTTCTTGCCGGACGTCTCTGGACAAGAACTTGGAGGAGAAGTCATCAAGGTATTCGAAAAAATTGGTTCTGTTGATGATTATTGCTTAAATTTTGGTAATGTCTGCATATGTGATTTCTCTGGTGCCTATGTAGTTGGAACTCGTAATTGTTATCGTAAACTCCAAATTTCTAGTGCTACTCTAAAGCTAAGCGCAAGACAACAGCTTATTCACGAGTGTAGTATTTTGTCTCTGTAGCTCTGACTGTTTGTGTATCTTTCTGCATGTGTATGTGTCTCTATGGCCTTGTGTCTGTCTCTCTCTCTCTGTCTGTGCTTTAGTATCCTTCCCTCTGTCTGCGTCTTTAGATACCATGGTATTCTTCTTGTCCCAGTACCTAATCTCTTCATCCCTAAGTCTGTATTACTGTTTGTATCACTTCCTTTCACTCTGTATCTGTCTGTATCTTCATATGTCTCAGTGTTCATGTCCATATATCTCTTAGTATCTTTCTACATCTGGTTTTGTGTATCTGTTGTGTATCTTCATATGTCTCTTTGTATATGTCTCTATATCTCTCTGTATCTTTCTGTGTATCTGTATCTCTGTCTCTCTATAAATGTCTTTAGACTCGATGTTTCTCTTGTTGGCCAGGTTAATCTGAATCGGTCGATGCAGGATGTTCTCTCGGAACTGTCCAAGTACCCGATCAAGACGCGTCTCAGTCTTTCGGGGACCCTTGTCGTTGGCCGTGACATCGCCCATGCCAAGCTCAAGGAACGCCTTGACAGTGGCGAAGGTCTACCGGAATACATCAAGAACCACCCGGTCTACTATGCTGGACCAGCCAAAACACCCAAGGTGGGATTTGGTGTTGATGGTGGGGTTCGGTGTTGATGGTGGCATTTGGTGTTAATGGTGGCATTTGGTGTTGATGGTGGCATTTGGTGTTGATGGTGGCATTTGATGTTGATGGTGGCATTTGATGTTAATGGTGGCATTTGGTGTTAATAGTGGCATTTGGTGTTAATGGTGGCATTTGGTGTTAATGGTGGCATTTGGTGTTAATGGTGGCATTTGATGTTGATGGTGGCATTTGGTGTTAATGGTGGATAGTGTTGGCAACTGTAACTGTAATGACAAAGTTATATGGCACCACTTCATGATCAAACACAGATTAGTGGTCAAACAATTGTAATAGCGATTAATCACTTCTATTGCGCCGGTGTCTGATGCACAAGGCATCAACCGATGGCACACCAAAACCAAGCCGTAATCAGGTCCATAAGATCCGTCCGCAACACAGATACTTCTATAGTGCTGGTGTCTAGTGAACAAGGCATCGAAGGTAACTGTTATATATGATGACGATAGACGAAGGTAACGGTTTGTTTCCTGTTGGGGGTGTTGCCTTTGCAAATCGTCTGTTGATTTTTTTAAGGGTTATGCAAGCGGGTCGTTTGGACCAACAACAGCCGGTCGCATGGACTCCTACGTCGATCAGTTCCAGGCGGCAGGTGGCAGCATGATTATGCTCGCCAAGGGAAACCGAAGCAAGCAGGTGACTGGGGTTCTTGGGGGACAATTCTTATTAGCATTATTATTATTATTATTATTAGCATTATTATTTTATTATTGTTGTGTAATTATTAATAATTATGTGTTTGGTATTGTTATTATGATTATTACTTAGTAACTTCTATAGCACCAGTGTCTAATGATCATGCTTGCCAGAGGAAACTGTAGCAAGCAGAGGATAGGAGTCTCTTTGAAAATAACTTCTTATTAATAATTAGTAATTAGGTATGAAGTGTCAACGACTTCATTTTCTCGGCATATGAGGGCGGGTGGCCAGTCCTCTCCCTCACCGTCTCATCTTCCCACAGACAGTGTATGGTCAGTGTGTACTCATTACAGGTGAAGCAGAAATCTCAAAACAATATTCAGCCATGGGAGGGATTTTAAGTTCAGACCTTTCAACTAACATTCGAGCATGCTAACCACTAAGACTCATTTTAAAACTGCGTTTGAAGGTGACGAACGCATGTAAGAAGCACGGCGGGTTCTATCTGGGCTCGATCGGTGGACCAGCGGCCGTCTTGGCCCAGAACTGCATCAAGAAGGTGGAAGTCTTGGAATATCCAGAGCTCGGTAATTATTTGATTGTTTATTTTATTAATTAATTAATTTAAATTTACTGTGCATGTAACGAACAGTAAATCTGAACCTGGCACACAAGACAAGCCTGTGTGTATGTAGTCTGTGTGTTTCTATGTGTGTCTGATTTTATGGTTGTGTCTGTATGTTTGTCTACGTGTATGGGTGCATTCCTGTGTCTCTGTGTGCATGTTTGTGTGTGACTGTGTGTGTGTTTTGTGTCTCTGTGTCCATGGCTGTGTGTCTGTGTGTTCCTATTAATTATCTCTTTGTGTCTTCGAGTATGAACATTTGCAATGCACAGTTTGAGAAAAATCAAAGATGTCTGCCTGCAAGTAATCAGATCAATACCCAGAATGTATTTAAGTCAATACCAGAAAGTAGATCAATATCCAGAAAGTAGGCCAATATCCAGAAAGTAGGTCAATATCCAGAAAGTAGGTCAATATCCAGAAAGTAGGTCAATATCCAGAAAGTAGGTCGATATCCAGAAAGTAGATCAATATCCAGAAAGTAGGCCAATATCCAGAAAGTAGGTCAATATCCAGAAAGTAGGTCAATATCCAGAAAGTAGGTCAATATCCAGAAAGTAGGTCGATATCCAGAAAGTAGGTCAATATCCAGAAAGTAGGTCAATATCCAGAAAGTAGGTCAATATCCAGAAAGTAGGTCGATATCCAGAAAGTAGGTCAATATCCAGAAAGTAGGTCAATATCCAGAAAGTAGGTCAATATCCAGAATGTAGGTCAGTACCGTATCAACCTGACATTTTGTCTTTTGTTGCTTAGGAATGGAGGCGATCTGGAGAGTCGAAGTCGAGGACTTTCCCGCATTCATCGTCGTCGACAACAAGGGCAACGACTTCTTCCAGGAATGGCAGACGGAATGAAACTAACAAAGACAGAGACACAGGCGACATCTACCGGACTGAACTTGTCCTCATAGCAACAGTGTTGAACTGGACTGACTTGCATATGCGCCCTGCCTCGCGGGGCAGGCCAGACACCTTTCTCGTAAACGTAGATGTACATATTTTTTATATAGCGACTGTAAATGGCCTCCACCCTCTTCTTAATTTGTTGAATTGATTGGGTGAGATCATTCACCACCGCTGCCCGTTTGAATGGGTGCCATGCCATTTCAGGTCTCCGTGTACGACCGGGCTAGCCCAAGATGCAAATCTCTTAAATTAGCCCCATTGCATTGCTATGTGATAGTAACTTTAGGTGCTCTTTCGTTTATTCCCAAAAGCAAACTGACAAAATCGCTACTTGAAACATAGTACAACTAATTATCATAAATTATAGTTCACCAGTAGTTGGGAAATTATGACTGTAGGCATTATGATATAATTTGAGGTAAATCTAGAATAGGAATTATAGGTTCATTGCAGTGCTTTTTTTCTGGGAAAAAGGTTCCGGAACGGAACAAAAGGTTCTGGAACGGAAAAATAATGGGCGGGCTAAAATCCTGAGAAAAACGGGATTGGGGGGTGGGAGGGGGTCTCAATAAACACTGGAAACAGTTCAAAACGCTTAAATTAAATTAAAATAACTAAATTATTGTTTTTATTATTAAAATAAATAAATTATTTTTTAGTACTTGAAGAAAGGTGCCGGAACACCGTTCCGGCTGAAAAAAAGCACTGGGTTCATTGTTCAGTGTACGTTTCTAAATAATACTCGAGATATGAAATTTCTATCGTCTTTAACGGGGAGGAGGAAATCATGAGGTCCTAGCTCATACCAGGAATGGGGGCGGCGCGGGGGAATAGTGGCTACAAGGCAGGGTTGAAATTGTCGCATGAGGTGAAATTGGTAAAAACCTGAATCTATTCCTCCTCTGAGTATTGTTGATAGGGTAATCATAATCTTAAACTCCAAACTTCTGAAGAGCTACTGTAAAGCTAAGCGCAGGGCACCGGCTTATTCACAAGAGCTGCATCAAAACCTTGCGGTTTGGTAGTAATCCTTACCTTGTAGTAGACTTACCTCGGCATCTCTCGCCTTTTGACTTGCCCTATTTCTTCTTTCCTTTCCATACTTTATCTTGCCTTACTAAGCCTATCTTGCCTGATTTAGATACATTATCTTCCTCATCTTCCGTTATCTTATCTCATCTTGCCATACTAAGCTAAACTTTCGTCAATTCGACTCTTATCTTGCCTGAAATTATCTAAATAATCTTACCTTGCCTCGTCCTGCCTTGCCTTCCTCGTCTTTCCTTTCCTTACCTTACTTCATCTTGCCTTGTCTTGCTCTATTCTCATTAGATAACTCACCATCCCTTGCCTTTCCTGCTCCCTCAACTCTCTTCTACAGACTTCTAAGGAGACCGAACTGAAATGGGGTTATTACCAGTTGGTTTGAAATGCCCCACAGTATCAAGGCATTGATTGATTGATTGATTGCTGGTTGGTTGATTGATGGCTTGATTGGTTGGTTGGTTGCCGTGGGAGATTTGTTACTGAGATAACAGTAGTCTAGGAAGCTTTACATAAACTATGCTTAATATTTATACGTAATTTAATGAGGCCATCAGTGTCGCAGGCAATGATACGACAAAATGTAAGCTTATGTCAAAGTCAGCTCGTTAATTATTCATGTGCATAGTTAATTATTCATGTTGATGTATTAATTATTAATGTTAACTCGTAGTTTTTATGCAATCTCGTTGATTATTCAATGAAACTGGTTTTTTAAATCGTGTAAGCTAACTGCAGTCTTGGAAAAATATTTATTATTTCCCCAGTTTATTATTTTCATGACTTTATATGTTTTCAAAGTTTACTAGGCACTCATACCCAGTCCCAATGACCTCCCCCAAACTTGAAGGGGGTAAACTTGTGTAGGCCTACCCACCACAGCCTGGCTTCTCTGATTGATTGGATTTCGACTTGGATTCTTCTTCAATGGATTATTGGATTATGATGTTTGATTGAGATATCAATCAAAGTGATCGTTGATTGACATCTTTGGCGTTATGATAAAGGCGCTATAGAAGTTAAGATAAGATTAGATGACATTAGATGAGATTAGATGAGATGAGATATGGGGTCACTCCTCGTTGATAAGTCATTGGAGAAGTGTGCTTGCTGTGCATATTCTGAACCAATATTGTGGGTTTATTTAGATATGTCAGACATGCTGGTCAATTGGTTTTTATTATTATTAATATTAATATTATTATTATTATTATTATTATAGCGCAATTTAGTCATGGCGTATAGTTAGGTCCAGCTTGGATGGGCCCACCGGTTCTCGATCCCTGGCAGCCCTGACCCTGATCCCTGGCAGCCCTGACCCTGGTATGCGACTGCATTATTATAGTAACTATTATTATAGTAATAATAATTATTACTATTATTAGTAGTGGTGGTAATAGTAGTAGTAGTAGTAATAGCAGTAGTGGAAGAAGTAGTATCGGCTTTAATAGCTATATTTATTAGTAGTACCGGTATTGTTAATCATGGGCGTCCGGAGGGGGCCCTGGATTTTGCAAATATTTTACAAATATTTTACAAAAATAAAATCTCTTGATAAATTATGATTATTACAACAGTCCCAACATGATTTAAAAAAACGATTATTTAGGGAAGTCTTTGACCATTATTTATTTTTAAAGTTGTTCTGTGTTCACGAATAGCTGTGCAAAACGTCACTGCTACCCCCTACAAAAATTTCTCCCCCACACCCCTTCCCCTTAAAAGGACGCCTATGTTGTTAATCATAATTTGTATACTTAGGCCTATGGCGTGCTTATTTTAATTCACCTCAAAAGCTCGGATAGCTTGTATACAACGGTCATCGAGCATAATGGGCTTTTTCTAAATTCATTCTTTCAAATGCCATCATTTTCAAACACAGTAAAAACGGTTTTCAACAACGTTATATATGACTTTTTTCGTAGTGGCTATCCGAGTTTATACAGAGCGGTGTATCAGTGAAACCGGTGTTTAGCTAGCTTAATACTTTCGAGGGCAATGTTCAGTCGTGGTAATCTCGTACTGTTGGCATTGATCGTACTCTGGCAGTGCCAGTCCCAAGCCTGGAGGAAGGAGAAGGGCGACGCTAATCATCTTTGTTATGGCACAGTGTCGTTAAACAGCAATGGCGGCGGCAGCAGTGGAGTATATTATTATTACTATTATTTTCATTATTATCATATTATGGCCTATTGCTATTATTATTTTTTGACGCCCGATCGAGGTATTAAGGTAAACAAATCCCTCAGGCTCTTAGAAACTATCCGAAGAGCTTTGTTATTATTTTTATTCAGACACTCATTATCGCTCGTAGATCTGCATTAGACACCGGCGCAATAGAAGTTACTGATTACAATTACTCTGTGAATTCATCATAAAAGATGGGATATAGCATTATTATTGTCTCGTTTTTAATGCCACCCTTTCCGAACGCACTAATTAAAGGCTGATTTTAACTCCAATCTGGATTCGTGTGATGCAACATAATAAAGGGAAGGTTAACCTAATGAAAATTAATAATGAGAGAATTAATGCTATTAAAAGTAGGGACCTGCGAAGCTTCGATAATCGATTCGAAAACGGTAGTAGGCCTAGGCCGATTCGATTCGAAAATGACGTAATGATTGGAAAAGTTATTAGCTTCGTGAATTAGTAGGCCTATACGCATGATTTAGGTAGGCCTACTAAAGTGCGTGACTAAACTTAACGAAGAAGAAACCACAAAAAACAGCTAGTATAATTGGTTTCAAATTTAAAAAGTAGGCCTATTTGTGTTATTTTCATTAACTAACTTTAGTTTCATCGATTGGCTGCTTAGGTCAAATTGATAACTGTGTTACTGGGGTATGCTGTCAAGTATTATATAGGCCTACACTACGCTACATGAATATCATACTGGTACCTGCTGATTTGATTTGAGGATTCAATTCGAATTCGAACTTTTATCCCCGATTCGATTCGAGATTCGATTCGACTGAAAATCTGTGATTTGCAAGTCCTATAGGCCTATAGACATGGGCGGCGATCATGGGGGGTCGAGAGGCCCCACCTTTAACAGTGGGGGGCACGCCATACATCGGCCCCCCACATTTTGAAGAAACACGAAAAAGGTCACAAACTTTGTTCGCGCTCACCTTTTTTGACCAGATCAGTTCACGGCGATAAATTTTTTGACCTCTTTTTGACCAGATCAGTTCAAAAATGTCCCTCTCACCTGTCAAAGAAGATCGCCGCCACTGCCTAGGGCTAGCTGCCTATAGATTAAGTTAATGTCATACAACCGTTTACCTGCCATCACGTGTAAAATGACAGTTGACTTAGACACCTCTAAAAACTGTCTCAGACGGTGGTATAGGGCCTACTAAAAATTTAATACTGCAAACTTAAAGTAGTGAGAAATCATGTGCACTGGAAAACTAGAGCGTTTTTGCTATCGACGACCTGGCCTATAGGCCTACTTAATCAATATGAAATGCTCGTAAAAATTCGCAAAGCCATCGTGTCATGTGACTAGTAAAACTTTAATTGAGAAAAAGTCAGTTATTGCGCAGTTATGTCAGTCAGTCACGTGAATTTTAAATAGTTTCTTACGATGAAAACCTTGACAAGAGACCAGTTTTCTTTCTCTGAAAATGCGCTAAAATTCACCTACGGCAATGTAGAATTCAAAAATTTTACCGAAGGAGGACCTGGCCGTACCCGCGGCCTCGGGGTAGGGGAAGGAAGGGGAAACAAGGGGAAAAGGGAGGGGCGGGAATATGGGTAGGCACACACACACAAACACACACACACACGCAGACACACACACACACACACACACACACACACACACACACACACACACGGTCATGTCTAATTAAGATTATGTTAACATAGTGTGGTCCACTGCGGCATCGTTGCGCACTGAAGAAGTTATAAAAAATTAGCTTAAAAATTAAATAAAATGTCATATAAATGGTAATAGACAATACAGCGCATATGTTCTGCTTATACAGGGCCTACAGGCAATTGTTTTTTGGTTAAATAATAATTATTCGTCTAATTTCATCATAGAAACCGCATGCGATTGTTATATAGACCTAAACACGCGTTATACGCTAATGCCGTTAGAGGGCGCCACGCTCCGTTCGCCGTAATTAGTCACATAAGAAACAAAAAACAAATTATTACAATTTAATCAAAGTTTTACTATTAAAGATATGGGATTATAAATTGCAATATTTTAAGTGCGTTTTAGTGTTATATTTGCTTTTTCTGCAAACGCGGAATTCTAAGAGTTATGGCTACAGAAAAACAAGCCTCCTTAAACATCTTTTTTGTCGACGTAAAATAAAATATAAAAGGCAATTTCCAGGTTATGAGCTCTAGCGCTTCTCGGTCTATTGACCAAGATCAAAGTGTTCACTATGTACATGTGAAAATCGTGTACCTGGCCCTGAGGGAGGGGGGCTAAAATTGGGGGTCCTGCCAGAACCCTGGCTGTACATGGTGACACTTTCTTCTGGTCGATAGCCAGAGGCAATAAACAAAAAATAAATAAAGAACAGCTCACATGTCATCAAATATGTAAAGGTCAGTAATGAGCTGAAATCATTTAATAAATATATCATTGAAATGTTAGCATTATAGGCTATATGCAGCTCTTTATATGCAGCTTTTGGATGCGTCTAAAATTAGACGCTTACTTATGTACAAACATCCTCTCATCAACTTTATGTTTACCTGTGTGTCTATCTGTGTTTCACTGTCTGCTTCTGTATATGTATCTGCGTCTATCTGTGTGTCTGTCTGTGTGTCTATACCTGTGTGTCTGTCTCTGTGTCTGCCTATGTGTCTGTCTATGTGTCTTTCTCTGTTTCCGCGTGTGTGGCTCTATGTCTGTGTGTCTGCCTATGTGTCTGCCTTTGTGTCTGCCTGTTTGTCTGTCTATGTGTCTGTCTATGTGTCTGTCTCTCTCTCTGTGTCTGTCTCTGTATCTGACTGTGTGTCTGTCTCTATGCCTGCTTATGTGTATGTCTCTGTATCTTACTGTGTCTCTCTTTTTATCTACATGTGTGTCTGTGTCTGTCTCTGTGTCTGCCTCTGTGGCTAGCTATAGGTCAATTTGAAAGTCGTGGTAGGAAGAGCGTTTGCTCCTCCTAACAGCGATACTGCTTGTATACGCAGAGTCGGACTGCGATCACTCGGGGCCTCGCCAATTCAGTCATGCAAGGGGCCAAAGATTTGGCAATATTCATGCGCTCGCAATCCCCCCTCCCCCACCCCACTCACACGTTCTAGTAGGTCCCCCAACTTCTAGACCATGGTTGCGCCTATTGTAAGGGGTGTCCATGCAGGCACTTCCTTTTCTACACTTTAAGCACTGGTCGACGTGAACGGCTCTAATGCCAAGAATTAAGTGTTGATAACGAAACTTTTAGGCCTTTTATCAAATTGATCTTAAATGTTGTGTTGTAGTTCTTCGTTGCTGCTTATTTCGTTAAATTAAAACTGTTAAACCGAACGCGCGACGTTTAACAAGCTTCTAGAATACCGGTTTTAAAGGTGTCTAAAATCGACTCAATGCTTACTATTACTCGATATTAGCATGTTAATACCGTAGGCCGGGCTCATTTTTGATGATAGTATATTATTGTAACTGCCTTAACTCTGTAACAAGTTGCACACATGTCAGCTTGGGTAGAATAAACTTCATTGATTTAATTGATTGATTGATATTTGGACATAGATATACGAAGGTTTTTACAGTTCTTAATATTGCTTGAATATTAAATTTAGGCCTAGGGCCTATGTGTCGTCCGACCTTCCAAGCGAACTCATATCTGCGAACTCATATCTGGGACTAACAACTTAGGATTAGGCTAGCTATATCTGACAATTTAAACATTCTAATCATGTTACCGTAACCGAATTTGTAGTCAGGCTCGCCGCTCCATATATAGAATAGAATAGAATATTCTTTATTGGAACCAATAATATTGCAAACCGCATTTTGGTGTACAGCAACGTTAACATGTTTATACAGATAATATACTAATAGGCCTAATATATGCTCTTCGAACCTCAGTAGGCCCTAGCTCACGGTGCAAGGACCTTGCCTTTATGCTGTGGTTAGAGCAACAATCCTCTCTAGAATTCTTTATGCTTCTCCTGCCTGGTGAGGTTTTACTACTCAAAGTGATCGGGATAACTAAACTATCTTCAATCATAAGAAGACCCTTCCTATGCTCAACTCTGTCAACTAACTGATACCCGTCTCGGCGTCTCTCCTTAGCCATAAGAAGACTTAATGGTCATGTCCTTCACGGTTTATTGCCTTAAATTAAATTAACTGGATACAGTCTTGTTGTCCTCGAGACCAAGGTCTTGGTCTCGAGTGCACTCGAGTTCGTTTTTAAAAGTCTTGGTCTTGGTCTTGGTCTTGAGATTCAAGGTCTTGGTCTTGGTCTTGGTCTTGGTCTTGAGGTTTAAGGTCTTGGTCTTGGTCTTGGTCTTGAGGTTCAAAGTCTTGGTCTTGGTTTTGCAAGACCAAGACCAAGACTTTTGTCAATATGAACAGTCATTAATTTTAACAAACGGCAAGAATTTTAAAAATGTATCCAATAATTACTCATACAGTTATTGCTTTAGTATTTACACGGTGTGAATGAGGCTTCACTGTTGTTTTGGCCAATTATTTTGACTTCCGGTTATTTGCCATGGAATGATTTCAAAACAGACTCACGATTTGTACATTTACATCCGGTTCTTGAAAAGCTGCTTTGTGTGCTAGCGATTTCAGCACTTGTAGACCGTATTTTTTCACATGGCAGAATTTTTATGAGGCCCCACAAGTCACGTCTTGGTCAAAAAATTCTGAGCAAATTGGTTTTTATAAAATTCAACAGGCATTTGGAATAACATTTCGCATGAAGGACTTTTGTAAATACGAATTCGGAATTCTCTGCAGTCTCCATTTAAAGTTGTTTTGCTTGAATAAAATAAGACTCACGTTTTTTTAATTAAAATAACGAGTAGTCCGACTGGACAATTTTACGTAAGGAATAGAAGTCTGGATATGACTGTGATTTTTTTGTCTTGGTCTCGGTCTTGGTCTTGAGGTTCAAGGTCTTGGTCTTGGTCTTGAGGTTCAAGGTCTTGGTCTTGCAAGGTCTTGGTCTTGAGGTTCAAGGTCTAGGTCTTGGTCTTGAGGTTCAAGGTCTTGGTCTTGGTCTTGAGGTTTAAGGTCTTGACAACAAGACTGACTGGATATAGGGAGGGAATGGAGTAGTGGTAACACTCATGGCCAGGAGAGCATAAGGTACGCGGATCGACTCCCGTAACCCCCTCTAGGGCGGCGCCTTGAATGGCTGCCAAACAGTGTGTTTAATTAAGATATTGATTGTCTTTCATGTTTCAATGTAATCTTACTGCATCTGTCGGTTTGAAATAATAAAGAATATAATTATTATTGTTATCATTATTATCTGTTGCGCCCCAGAGGCCATTATCTTACTTTACCCCATTCTGATAATCTGGTTATAGAAAAAGCTTTATTATTAGGATGCTTTTTGATGTTGTTTAATTAGTAGAACTGCTAGCCATTTTAGATAATAGTTTTAGTTTTAAATTTATCTATTATTATGATGCTTTTATGTAGTGTTATTAACCTAGTAGGCTCTAATATTTTTTAAAATTTACACTCCTTTTTTCAAATATTAGGCCTATTATCTTCTTATTAGCCTACTTCTATGTTTTATATTTTTTGCTATACTTGTTCACCAATGTGCGGTTCGCTTTTGGCTTTTCAATAATAATAATAATTTGCAAATGTTAGTCCCAGCTCATATGTGACGAATAAATTTAATCCATAACAGTTGACATACGACACCTCGTTTACAAATGATGCTATATATAAGCTAGCTAACTGGATCGACCAAATAGGCCTAGAGTGCGACGTCGGAAATCATACAGCGAAGTATCGTTACAAAGTAAAACAAAACTACAAAAAATCACGAATACTGCAATTTCTGTATATAGCGTCACTGTAATAGTAGCGCGTAGTATCTTACTTAATTTTGGTTTTTATGCGAGGGGACGTATTAAGTTTTATATTATAATTCTTTCCTCCGAGTCTGATCTTGATCTGGAAACCGGACTCGGACCTTCTTTTGACTACCGTTTGAAAAGGCCCTCTGACCTGACGCAGCACTCGTGAATAAGCTGGTTATGCCCTGCGCTTGACTTTCGAGTGGCTCTTTAGAAGTTTCGAGTTTACGATTACAAAATTTATTGATGATAGAAATGCGCTACAAAATTACCTACCTTAGATTTTTGTTGTCGAAAATACCAAGTGAGGAGGAGCGGTGTTGCCAAAGTCAAGATGGCCGGAATGAGTGTTTTTGGAGCGGTGTCTCCGCTTTACCGGCTTGGCACGTCCGCCGGCCTGGTTTCGGGCAGATTCGGGCGTGCCTGCCTGGTCGCCCGAGGTTGGTTCGAGATATTTTTGCCGTTTCCGGGAATATCAGGGCACGCCGTTTGTATATTATAGTCGGACTACCTTGAGTTTAGACTCAAGGACAGGAGGTCGGATGCCTTTTTAAAAAGAAACATTTTCCATTAAAACACATTATAGTCGCGTTTTAACAAATTCTCTGTACCTGTGATGTCTACTTTTGCGACTTTCCTGATTTCTGGCGCATTTAACAACTACACAATCACTGTCTGCTGTATGGTAATCGTAAACTCCAAACTTCTAAAGCGCCAATTGAAAGCCAAGCGCAGGGCACCAGCTTGTTCACGAGCGCTGTATGCATTTTCTGCTTTATGTAGCGCAAGCACGAAACGACAATATTACAGGCGATCGGTTTCAGTACAGCCCCAATCATTGATTCCATTGCTGGTATAGTTCTGTACATTCTAAATTATAATAATATTCGTTTATTACATTCGAACTGACAAGTACGCAGTAAGGTTACATGATGTGGCAGTGACAGATAATAACAAGTTTAACATAAGTCAAATTTAACTGTATGGCAGCCTGCAAGGCGCCCATCTGTCCTACTGTTCATTTTACAGTCACACGCATAAATTGTTATATCAAGATTTCTACAGCGCCAAAAAAATGAAGTCACGGGAACTAGCTTATTCACAGGCGCACGGTCAAAACACAGTCGATAGGCAGGTACGGTTATAATCGGCTTTAGGTCAAGATCCAAGAGTCGATCAGCAAACAGTCAGATGGCTACTGTGGATGGTGTATAGAATCGAAACGACCACAGAGGTATGCGAAAGGGGAATCAAGATAGGATTTGTGGAAAAGGTCAAAAGGAGTTTTCAGTTTTGAGTGAAAACCTGTTCAAAGAGGTGAGGTGATCAGTTTTGAATGCCAGAACATTCATCGCAGTCTTAAGTTTTCCTGGCAAATGTCTTGATAATTGATAGAGATGTCTCGTGGATAATCGTAGCATTCTGGTTTCAGGTCCTGTGCGCCAGATGGGATCTCACAAAAGAACGATCGATGCGGTGCCATCGAGCTTCGAGTGGCGAAAGTTCAAGGACCATGCGGTGAGTTGCAGAAATCGAGTTTGGCTTTTATGTTGCCCCTCTTTGATCAACTAAACCTCTCTCTATGTGTGTCTCTTTCTGTGTCTGTCAGTCTTTCTGTCTGTCTTTCTTTGCTTCACTTTCTGTTTGTTTATATACACTTGTATCTTTGTACAGAGAATTTGTTAAAACACGAATCACGATAACAAGTTTTTAAAAGTCGAGCTGAAGGATAATATTTGTTTTTTAAGGCATCTTTTGTCTTTCTTTCTGAACCTCTGTCTCTTTCTGTCAGTCTGCCTCTCTGTCTCTGTCTGTCAGTTTCTGCCTGCCTCTCTTTCATTGTTGTGAAATGCCATGATTTAACCATGGGCTCACAACTGTGGGGCCTCGGGCCTGAATCTGAAATAGAGGAGTCTACTCGGAGCCCAATGGAGTACAAAGTTGTAACCGAGGGCCCATATGAGTAATCTGCTGGAATGCCAGAAATTTGAATCTATGTCACTGGTGCTATGAATAATAATCATTTTTATCATTGTTACCAATGTAATGTTTGGATCAGTCTTGTTGTCATGTACTTAGTCGTTCCTGTGCGGGTCTGCACATCGAGTTATGCAGCGTCTCCATTCATCTCTTCCGGACTAGTCCCACGACATCCCCAAGCACTCAAGTTGTCTCTGATGATCTCCAGGCAAATTTTAATGTGGTCTTCCCCGCTTCCTCGGGGAGCCAGCTCATCACGTGGCTGGCTCTTCTATCTTTGTCCATGCAAACCACAGGCTCTCTTTTGAATGTCGCTACATATGTTTTTTTTCATATGACGTTGCATTAACTGGCTGGAAACTGTCAGAGATTATTTGAGATGCCTGGGGATGTCACGGGACGAGGCCGAGGAGCGAAGGATAGATGGAGACGAGTGGAGGAGGTGCATTGCCTGATGTACAGACCTGCACAAGAGGGTCTAAATACCAAGTGCTAAATAATTTGCATTACAGTTTTCTGTTGCCTTGTTGTTATTGTTGTCAATGTTGCTGTTGTTGTCAATGTTGCTGTTGTTGTTGTCTTGTAGCATTTCTACTTTCTTCTGGGCGCTATTCCGATTGCGGGCATCATCGGAGCAACGAATCTTTTCATCGGTAAGTTGCTAACGAAATTGAGCAAAGTAGGGTTAAGGGACATTCTCTGTGCACTGGATGAGTGAGTGAATGAATTAGTGAGTGAATGAACGAATGAATGGATGAGTGAATGAATGAATTAGTGAATATATTAATTAATTAATTGTTTTATAGTAACAATGCAATGCAATGTTATAAAATACAATACAATGCAATGCAATACAGTTGAAATTTGGTAATGTCCTACTTACGAAGTTCAGAAGTGCACATTGAATTCGGGAAAGCATTACGAGTTATATGTAGACTGGAAGAGGTGCTATATAAATGAATGATTTAATGAATGACTGAATGCATGAATGAAAAATGGGTTACTGGATGAATGCATTGTGCCATATGAAGTCTTTTATGATATTCCTTGAATTGTATTGCATCGCTCTGTATTGCATTTGCATTGTATTGTTTGGTATTGTATTGTTTGGTATTGTACTGTTTGAAATTGTAGTACATTGTATTGTTTGGTATTGTATTTGTTGATACTGTATTGTTTGCTGTTTATTGTATTGCATTGTATTGTTTGCTATATTGTGTTTTATTGCATGGTATCTGTGAGTTTACACAGCGTCGTCTCTTGCAGAGAAGACTGCTTATGGAGTAATATAACTGACTGAATTGATTGAACTAATTGAAGAATTGATTGATTATCAGGTCCTGCTGAGCTGGCTGACATCCCAGAAGACTACGAACCAAAGCACTGGGAATACTACAAGGTCAGTAATCGTATCTGTAATCCCAAATTTATGTAGCACCTCGATTTCAGTTGGACGGCATTCTGAATACAGGAAACTGTCTAGTCCATTTGGTGGAGGCTGTGTGAAAAGGGTGTGCTGAAAACACGCTCACTGGCTGGTTAATTGACTCACTGGTTGACTCGCTAACTAGTTAGCTGACTAGATGACTGGTTAGCTGACTGACTGGTTGCCTGGCTGGTTAGCTGACTGACTGGTTGCCTGGCTGGTTAGCGGACGGACTATTAGGCTGGCTATCTTGATTTTTTAGACAACAATTTTTTCCTCTGAGACAATTACTGTGTAGGGACCTTGAGCAAGTCCTTCACTCACAATTGCTCAGCGCCATCGAATGATGCTTTGTCATTAGATAATGGAGCTTAATAAATGAAGAAAAATAATAATTACAATAATACTTGTTATAATAAAATAATAATTTATAGTAACAATAATTGTTATGATAATACTGACAAAAGTAATAATATGTTAAAAACTATAATAATTATGATTATTATTATTAATAGCTGGGCATTTGTATGGCACTTTTCGCAGACCAATTCTGCATATCGATACATTCATTGCCATGATAATAAAATAATAGTTATAATAATAACAATGATGATAATAACAATGATAATAATAAATATGTCAACTGTTTTGTTTTTCTCGTAGCATCCCATTTCGCGCTTCATCTCGCGCTACGTTGTCGAACAGCAGGAGAAGATCTACGAGCGACATCTGCATTTTGTCGCCATTGAAAAGGAAAAGATTCAGATGAGGTTCTTATCTAACCACCTCACTCATTATTCATTCATAAAATGCATTTATATAGCGCCTATATAAGGTAAGTACCCGGAGACGCCACCAGTTGCCATCATTACGGAGACGTAGGTGTGTATTGTGTTGGCGTGGTAACCAAGTCTATCTTTTGTTCTTTAGAGACGTAAATATATATATTTATCTGCGGTGAGTTGGTGCTCGATAGTGTAGTGGTTAGCGTGCTGGACCATCAACTGAGAGGTCGTGGGTTAAAATCCCCGCCAGAGCAGAATTTTTTTTAGAGATTTCTGCTACACATGTGCCCCTAGCCAACTCAGCTATAATGAGTACACTGACCTTACACTGTTGGTGAGATGAGACGGCGCGGGAGACGATTGGCCACCTGTCCTCATATGCTGAGGCTGAGAAAATGAAGTTGCTAACACATCATACCCATGGCTGCCTAAGGGTTAGCTTAAGGGACTGCTCTTCTTCTACTGTGAGTTATGTAGCTCTGTTATGATCATTTATTCATTCAGGGCATTTGAATGCAGTAGCATGTCTGTCTTTCTCTTTGTCTTTCTCTTTGTCTGTCTCTCCCTGTGTATCAGTCTGTCTGTGTGTCTCTTTTATCTTCATTGCTATTGTACCTGTAACAATTGCAGTTAATGGATAGATTAATTAGTTATTTGTCATGTTATTTGCAGAAAACTTGAGGCTAAGGTTAAGCACCTTCTCGGCGCCCCAACCTACAGATACGACTCAAAGAAATGGTACTACATGCCGGTCTACGAAAAAGCTACTGACGTTTCACGTGAGGCAGCCGAATCACTCGGAGAGCAGACTGGTTTCAAGTAGAAGATTCGTGGGCTGGGAGAGGGGAAGAAGCTTCTAGGAAGGAATGTTTGCGATTTGGTAGCGATTAGCGCTTAGGACTTTAGACAGATATGTCGAGAAGTGACATACACGTGCTGTGGAGATTGTGAGTCTTAGAATGACGCTGTGGAATAATTGCAGAAGATGGAGACCGCTTTTCTTAAGAGAATTTGAATAAAGGAAACAATTCGTGGAATTGTTGCTGTATTTTCTTCTCAATATTATATTTATTGAAATGTTAACTTATGCCGTTCTCCCTACACTGTATTTGTACCCTAAAACTAGCTTTCCCTCCAGTGACCTGCTTTATCAATTGAAGTGCTATTATTTGCTCTTGGATTAGTTTTATGTCATACAATAACAAGGCATTCTGTTGCCCATCTCATCATACTGCATACAGTGTTGTGCACAAGACCAAAAATCTAAGAACATGACCACATGGTCCAAAACCGAGACCAAGTCCATATTATCCAAGACCTAAGCCTCAAGACCAATACAGTTAACGCCATTCTCGGTTTAAGTGTTACATAATCCCATCATTCAAATAACATGTTTATTACATTTTATAAGAACTAAATCACACAAGGTTGTGTGCCCAAGTCTTGCCCTGTGAGGTCTCGTGAGTCCACTATAGCTAAACACTATCTCAACAGGTGCAGATGTTGCTGGGATGCAAAAAACTAATGATCGCAAAGACCGGCAAATATCGACAACAACATTTAACAAATACTCCATACTCCACTCTCGATTCCACCCAACGCCGAGACCAAAGGCAAATGACCGAGACTAGACGCCCAAGACCGCACCTTTAAGACCAAGACTGGCACATTCAAGACCAAGACCGCATGTTTTCGGTCTCGACACCAAGACCACCACGCTCTCGAGACCCACACGACCACGCTCTCGAGACCCATCACTGACTGTATATTACCCCAAAACCTCACCCCATAGTTAACTATAGTGGAGATCAATAGAACTGGTAATCAGTGTTTAATCTAGTCCCCCTGTTCTGGGGGGGGGGGGAAACAAGGTTTCTCGGGGGGAATTTCCCCCCAAAAAGGTCTCTGCCTTACAATATTGCTGAGCTCTGGGGGGAACTTCAATCCTGGGGGAAAATTCCCACCCCCCCCAAAGACGTCTGACTGACTGGTAATGTAAAATTTATATAGAGCCAGTTCAAGGTCTCTGCTCAGAGCTCTCGCTAAAAATGGTAGGGGCCTAACGTAAATCTTGAAAATAACGGCGCCACACAAAAGCTATGTCAGGGATACGAACTTAAAAACCAGCGCTATATAAATTAAAGTCCAAAATAGCCAGGTTGTTTGGTCTGATCCGGAGGCGGTACATTTAGGCTACCAAAATGCATGAAAGAAAAAAATTGTGTTAATGATTACTTAAAATATAATTAAGGTAAAAAATGAAAGACTTGACGACTTCAGCTCTGGAAAAACTAATGCATAGTTACATGTGCACATAGTTACATGCCTACATAGTTACACAATTAGTGGGATAAATGCATACACAAAGAATGTGTCAATTTCATCAGCTCTCTTCAGTTAACTTTTAATTCGAATTTTAAGTCGGTCCAAATTTGATCGGTCAACCAATGGGTTTGATGAACCTTTGCAATCTTTTGGACTACTCTCTGGAAACCCCCTCTGATCTGACGTAGCGCTAGTGAATAGGCTGGCGCTCTGTGCTTGACCTTCGAGTGGCGCTTTAGATGTTTGGAGATTACGATTACGATTAGCTCTGATTGAAATTAGGTCGAGTCAAAAATATAGGTCAGAGCAATTGAGCTTACAACAGAGAAATATCACAAAATGGCCGACATCCGGTTTAGTTTGTTGTTCGCATGCTAGTCATCTCGTCCTTTTTTTAATGACATTTACGTATAAATTCTTATAAACAGAATTTTAAATTGATATTTTCCAGCCGATTAAATTAAAAATATATGGTGAGCGAATTGCAGTGAAATCTTATGCGCAATATTGGCAACGTCGCGTATTTATGTAGCACCTTTTATAGAGTTTCTTAAGTTTCGACCGGTTCAATTTTGAAGCAGTTTTGTGTACAGTCAATCAGCAAAAACAATCAATCGATCAGTAATTAATTGGTCATTTAATTCAGTGAGATCGTCTCGTCTTCTGTTCCAGCCGAGTCATGCAGAGTCAACTGGACTGTGCGCTTGATCTTATGAGGCGTCTACCTCCGCAACAGATCGAGAAAAATCTCTGTAACCTCATCGATCTGGTAATAAGACATAATTTCTATCTTTATTCTATATCTGATATTTATATAGAACCATAGGCTAAGGCAGCAGTTGTTTCAACTAAGCAACTGTGATTTAAGAATTTGTTCAACGTTCCCCAGTTTAGTGTGACTTTCAACCAAATATTTGTTTCTTCAGCCCATTTTGTTATAGTGCTAAGATGCCTGACCTATTTTGCTATAGTGCTAAGATGCCTGACCTGTTTTGTTATACTGCTAAGCTACTTCACCTATTTTGTAATAGTGCTAAGATATTTGACCTATTTTGTTATGGTGCTAAGATATTTGACCTATTTTGTTATAGATTTTTAGTGCTAAGATATCTGACCTATTTTGGTATTGTGCCAAGGTACCTGGCCTATTTGTACACACATATCACTTTTTGTATTTCTAGAGATCGTTTGCCTGTGTCAGATCTAAGATGCCTGACCCATTTCTTGAATGACCTGATGGGTTTTGTGTTAATCGTGAGATGTCTGACCTGTTCTGAAAATAGCACTAAGGTCACTGACCTAATTTCGCATACTGCTAAGAAACATGACCTAGTTTTTATATTCTGAAAATTCCGGACCGTCACTTGGTAGTTTCTTGTGAAGTGGCCTTATTCAAATTTCTTATTATGATTCCAAAAGTTACTGGACCTATTCTGAAAATGATCTAAGAGACATGATATATTTTGAGAATGATCTGAAAGAATTGACCTATTTTGAGAATGATGGAACAGACATGCCCTATTTTGAGAATGATCTAAGAGACATGACCTATTTTGAGAATGATCTGAAAGAATTGACCTATTTTGAGAATGATCTAAGAGACATGACCTATTTTGAGAATGATGGAAGAGACATGACCTATTTTGAGAATGATCTAAGACAGGGGTGGCGAACCTTTTTTAGGGTGCGTGCCAAAATAATGCTAAATCATGTTTAAAAATACCGTCGCGTGCCCCTCGGAAATTTTCACAGTATACAATTATTTTTCTCATATAGGTTTTAGTTAACAAAGCGTAAAAAATGAATTAAAGATGTTATTTCAAAGATCGTTTTGAATGAAGTTAATTAAAATTAAATCCTTCAACAAAGAAACTGTGGATTCGTACAGGGATTTTGTATTTCTAAGTTTGAATTTTGGGGACGCTCTGAATTCCGCGTGCCCTAAAAATTTCAACGCGTGCCACTTTGGGCATGCGTGCCATAGGTTCGCCATCCCTGATCTAAGAGATGTCACATCTACGACACTTAGTGTGGCACCATTCAAGTACCTTGTAAAAGTGCTGGCTACACTTTGGCCTGACCTAGAAGTTATTTTGAGTATGATCTCGGAGACGTGACCTATTTTGAGAATGTTCTAAGAGACATAACCTATTTTCTCATTTACCTAAGAAACCTGATGTCTTGTATGGATGACGTCTATGGTGTGACCCTGTTTTAGATACCTTCTCTTGAGGATGACCTTCTGACCTCTGTAGACCAGCCGCTGAAAGTAGCGTTCGACAAATCGGCAAACAGAGACTACCTGCTCTGTGACTACAATCGTGATGGTGATTCATACAGGCAGGTTATATGTAGTGAATCATTTATTATTATATTATAATTATTATTATTATAATTATTAGTATGATTATTATTATTATTATTAATTAATTTATTTTTAATATTTATTTATTATGTATTAAAATTATTACAAGTATCTGTCCTCTCCCTCACCATCTGTTCTTCTCACTAACAGTTTGCGGTCAGTGTATGCATTTTGGCTGGGTTGGCTAGGAGCGCCGGTGGAGCATTATTGTAAACTTTACATGAATAAATTTATTATGGTGGTGGTAGTTGTGGTGGTGGTGACGATGATGATAAGATCATGAAGTTGCTTTTTTATCATAGATCTCCATGGAGCAATACCTATAATCCTCCGATCGAGGAAGGATCGACTCCATCCGAGCGGATGAGAGCCATGGAGATCGAAGCTAACGAAGCCTTCGATCATTACAGAGAGATGTAAGGTCTTTGTGAGTTTTAAAAACCTGAGACTTTTATACTGACTTAAAATGAGTGCATCCTGCTTGAGAGACTATTTACTTAGCTTATGTTATATCACCATATTTTTACAATGTGTAAAACCTTATGTTACGATATGTTACCTTATGTTGCCATAAGTTACATTATGTTACCATGTGGTACCATTTGTTACCTTTAGTTACTATCTATATGGAACCTTTTAAGAACCTTGTCAAAGTGCTGGCATCACCACTTTGGCCTTAATGGTGTTAAGAACTAAAAACTCATTAGATAACCTCATTGTTTCATTTACCTTATATTACCTTACTAACTTGTTTTACCTGGGACACGATTGATTAGAGTGAGAGCTCGCCTTGTAAAGCGGAGAGTACAGATTCAAACCCTCCGCTGAGGTGGTTACTGTGTAGAGACCTTGAAAAATTTATAACAATAATTTGTAACAATATTACTTATAAACATGGTAACAATAATATCAATAATGATTATAATTATAATAATTATAGCAATGATAATAATAATATTAGTTATAACAATATTATTATAATAAATATAATAACAATAATTATAGTTATAATAATAATGATAATAGGTATATGTTATATGGTCTACCTGTCGTCTTTTGTCTTGGAACAGGTACTATGATGGTGGCGTGTCTTCCGTCTATACCTGGGAGTTGGATCATGGATTTGCTGCAGTTGTTCTCATCAAGAAAGTCAGCGACGGTGGAAATAAAACAGTGACAGGGTGTTGGGATTCTATCCACGTAGTCGAAGTTCAAGTAGGTGGCGCTTCTGGTGACCTTTGTGTCGGGTGGCGTAATGAGAGCATAATGTTTTCAATATTTCCATGAAAATGTGATGTTTTAACTCTTGAGTGTTGTCTGTTAACTCAGAATTTAAATCTGAGCTTGAATTCCTATCACTATCGTCCACCTTATGCCTTAACACTCTATCAACAAGTTGCATTGGTTTTCTAGTCGCTTTTAGTATCGCTCTTCGTTAAAGTGTTAAAAATTAATTAAAAAGAGTGATATAAAGTCTGGATGGAATTTCTGCTCCTCCTCCTCCACACCATTATTATTATTACTATTATTATTTTTATTATTATCATTATTATTTTTTATGCCCTGATGTTATTTTAGTCAGTTGTTTGTAAAAACACGAAGTGCCGTTAGCCAAGGAGAAAGCATCTGACAAGAATTTGAATCCAATTTCTTAATATTTTAAGTAATAAAACCTGTTACTTAAATGCTACAAAATTCTCTACTCAAAACCGCTGCCCAATATATTAATTATTTTTATCTATATATTTTAATAGTAGCGTGGAATATAAGAAACTATTCAGTACTATATATCAACTGAATACTTCGAAGTGATCTCATATGAATGAAAAATTGCCATTATTTAAAAAAATTGATAAATATACAAGTTAGTGCCATTTATTAATATATTTATTAGGCCTTATTTTAAATTTTTTTAACGCCCGAGGTACGAGAATCCATCAGGCTCTAAGAAACTATATAGCAAAAGTGTGTTTAAGCTTGGAGAATGCCATCCTCGTCTCCAGGGTGTGGTGTGGTATTTTTAACTCTTATAATTTTCATATTTATAATAATACTTAGGCCTACAATATCGAATCAAAAAGCAGACGTGTTTATTTTCTATTGGCGTAAGCAGTTACCAGGTTATTAAAGACGAAAGAGATACGTCACCTCCGGTTTCTAATTGCGGGTTAAAAACCGCACACCCCGTTGTTACGATCAAAATTTGTAGTAAAGACCAACAACAACTTCTATTTGACCTGTCAGCAATTCGTCGAATAACTAACTATTTCTTCGGCAGTTTTTGTTTACAATAGCTGAAATACATTGACTCCCAGAACAAATTCTTTTAATTTATATGAAAGATATGGTTTTCATTTTGAGACAACTGTGTTTTTTGAAGATCGTTCGAAGCGAGACCCAATCGAGAAAACGTTTATTGTCTTTTTTGTCCAGTTTCTTGACTCACTTTGCGGACCGGCAACCGAGTCGCATTACTTATACATACACCCATCCAACACCTCAATTAAAGGTGTCTAAGGGAGCTCTAACCAAGTGACGTTAGTATTAGTTTTAATTGTTTAATCGCGACATCTTATGGTTGTCAGGGTTCTTGACTTCGACCTTACATTCTATTGAAAACGTTAACCAATCGCGTGGATCGGTAGAGAGTTTATGGCATGAAATCAATTATTTTCAACAGTACTTCGGCTACTACGAATATAAGCGAAATACCTTGCGTTGTCCAATCTTATATACCGTTGTGGAGTACTATTTTAAAGGTGTCTAAGGAGAGCGCTATAACCAATCGGCTACCGCGACCCACACAACAGTAATAACATGAACGTGCGTTGATATGGATTGGACCTTTTGTTGTTGATGAGGTGTAGACGTAGATATGGTTCACCTAAGACCATTTATTAGATTGAAGAGTTATGACTGTGACGGATTTAATACAGGAAACAAACTGAATATGAATAAATAAAGGTTGATGCTAGACACCTTTATAATGTGTTTATTTGGGCTATATATCAGTACTTTTCAATAGCGTTCATAGTGTGCTTCTTTTTGCAACGTGTTTTTGTTGGAATAAACGTGGCCATGAGTAATGGTTTTTACTAAACAGCTTTGTAACATTTTCATTGATCTGACGCTATTTTGTGCTTCAGTAACACTCATCGACCGTCGTAGAAAAACGCAAATAGTGTTTCGAATGTTCATGTAATCATTCGAATATCCAATCCACAAATAATCGTGTTCGAATACCCAGAATCACGTGAAATAATCGTTCGAATACCCAGAATCACACCCATTCAACGGCTTCTCAATAGAGGTGTCTAACAGAGAGAGCTCTTATTAAGTGCCTAACTAATCATTATTGTTTAGGAGAAATCCAGCGGTCGTTCAGCGCACTACAAGCTGACTTCAACTGCTATGCTTTGGCTGCAGACGGACAAATTACGATCCGGTCTTATGAATCTCGGTGGATCAGTTACAAGACAGGTTTGACCTATTTTTGGTAATGACCTACTTTTAAAGAAAACTTTTCAGGAGATCTGTTCATCTTATGTTCTCAGTTGAGAGGTTGTGGGTTCAAATCCCCTTGCCGGAGAGGCATTTGTGTGTAGATTTCTACTCCATCTGTTCCCCTAGCCAACATAGCTGTAATGAGTACACTGACCGTACACTGTCTGTGGGTAGATGAGACAGTGAGGGAGAGGACTGGCAAGCCTCATATGCCGAGGCTAAGAAATGAAGTCGCTAACACTTCATAACCATGGCTGCCTCTCAGGCTAGCTTAAGGAACTGCTCTTCTTCTTCCTCATACTCCTCCTTCTCTTACTTCTCCTCCTCATCCTCCTCCATTACATGTGATTTTATTGAATAATATTTTTATTCGTAAATGTCTGTAGATGGAATCGGACTATCCAATCAGTGACAACAGCTCACACATCGGGAACATCGGGAAAATGGTTGAAGTCAGTCGACTTATTATTATTAATAGTAGTATTTGCTATTTTTTTTATTTGCTATTCATTATTATTTGCTATTGCTATTATTAATGTTGTTACTTTTCTGTCTAATGAATAATCATCAGTTGATGGCACTGAGCAATTGTGAGCGAAGGACTTGCTCAAGGTCCCTACACAGTAATCGTCTCAGGGGATGAGGATCGAACTCCTATTCTCCGTGTCCATGTTTTCTTATAAATTTGTTCAAGATAATTATTTCTTTTAATTCTCTTCTCCTGAACCGTGGAGTTAATTATTGCTGATCGTATTCCGTTCTTATATAGCATCAGGTGACACCGTTTTAAAGGTGTCTAAGGCGAGCGTTCTAACCAATCGTGTACAGTAGTAGTAGTAGTTTCAGTTCAATGACACTGACCACAAAGATCATTAGCGTCGCCCTCCTCCTTTATCCAGGCTTTGGACTGGCACTGCCAGAGTACGAGCAGTGCAGGAGTTAATCGTGTACTGTGTTCCACTACTTATATATTTATATTTACATATATACCCATTGAACCCGTCAATAACGGTGTGGAAGGCATAGCACTTTTATTAATTGTCTGTGGCGTCCCATCCTTATATAACATCGGGTGACCCCATTTTAAAGGTGTTAGTATCCTAGGTGCATTACATTGAAAGAATTACATTTTTTACACTATATTTTGTTTTACGTCGATTTACTTTTGTAAACTGTTAAACGAAGTTACATTGTATTGATAGAACTAAACGGATCAACCACTTCAATAGTTATTATCTAAGGTGCATTACATTGACAGAACTACATCGACAGAATTACATTACAGAATTACAGCAGCACTTATAAACAGTAAATCATGATCGAACAGACAAAGAGAGGCTGAGGACATGGTGAGCCATCGGTTGATGCCTTGTGTATTAGACACCGGCGCTATAGACGTTACTAATTAATAACAATACTAATATTAGCACTGATAATAATAATAATTAATAATAATAAGTAATAATGATTTAAGTAGTTAATAATAATAATAATAATCATTAGTAATAATAATCATTAATAATAATAATAATAAAAATAATCATTAATAATCGTAATAGTAATGATAATAGTCATATTAATAATAAAAGTTATTAATTACAATTGTTCTACGCCATAGGACATGGAGAACAAAATCCGTAGCACTCTTGATGACATCTACTTTGGAAAGACGAAAGACGTCGCATATAAACTTCGCTCGGTCGTTCCGCTCGACTCGCTCGCCAACCAAGAGATGCTCCGGATGGACCTTGAGGCTGTGCTCAAGAACCGTGCTGTGCTGTAGTGGAACAAGATCGAAGACCAATCAACTGGAATCTTCGATCTTTGCAAATCAGACTGCAAATTTCTACGATCCATGCTAATTCTACTTCTAGTTTTACGATCGATGTCGATCCACCTGCGATTTTTCTACGATCGATGTTGATCTGTCTGCAATTTTTATGATCTTCTTCGATCTGTTTGGAGTTTGCGATGAATGCTTTTGCGCTTTTTGATTATCGTTGATCCAAGATCCTGCTGGATCGATGTAATTTTTGCTGTGTCTGTACTGTATGTTACGATCGAAAAGGATCTTGGGATCGATTTTGTCCCGATGAGGACCTTGTGCCTTCTTGTCAGTGAAGATGCAAAATGAGTAGGCTCTTACCTTACCTTGCCTTCGACATACCTTGCCTTTGAAACATACCTTGTCTTAACTTACCTCACATTACCTTGCCTTAACACATGTTGACTCTTTTTAACATTTCCAGTACATGGCATTAATTTACATTAAAAATACCTTGCCTCAATACATAATTACATTACCCATTACCTAAATCAGCGGTTCCCAAACTTATTGGGGTCGCGACCCACTTGTGAATATCTTGGCAATCTTGGTACCCACTGTGTAAAATTAAGCATTGTGTACTAAAATTTTGCTTCGTAAATTGATATCGAAATATGCGGATTTACATTAACATTAATTTAAAGCATTAACAGGAAAATTAGGTAAAAACCGTTTCCAATTTATTGCAATCCAGCTAGTTATAGCCCAAGCATAGTCAAATGTTGTTGCTGCAAAAGATAAACGATTCTCGAAAAAATTTGGCGACCCACTTGGCAGAGCTTCACAACCCACTTTTGGGTCGCGACCCACAGTTTGGGAAACTCTGACCTAAATATACCTTACCTCAATGCATTGTATCTCAACAATACATGACATACCTTACCCGGTGATACCTTGCATTGCCTCACCTTCTAATATCTTACCATACCTTCTAATACCTTACCATTTACCTTCTAATACCTTACCATACCTTCTAATACCTTACCATACCTTCTAATACCTTACCATACCTTCTAATACCTTACCATACCTTCGTGACCTTATCTTAACATATCTTACCTTACCTTGACAACTGTTCATTTCTTATCTTTGTACTTTATCTTTAATGGCTTCTTACTTCGTGTGTTATGCATTGGTTTTCAAGTCGCTTTTAATACACTGTCATCATAAAGTGCTATGTGTCTGTGCCAAAATTATGTTAAGTTTATGTGCCAAAATTGTGTTAAGTTTCTGTGCCAAAATTGTGTTAAGTTTCTGTGCCAAAATTGTGTTAAGTTTCTGTGCCAAAATTGTGTTAAGTGTTGTGCCACTGCGTGTTCTGTGCCAAATTTTGCCTATGCCAAGTTCTGATGTTATTTCGTGTGCCTATGTCAGTATTAGTAGTTGGCTGTAGTAGTCAATAGTGCTTAAAATAGTGCTTAAACTAGTCTGCATTGCATGGACAGTATTATTCACATCTGACTTTGACACCTTGGCCTTTCTCACTTCTGTATGTACGTATGAGAACATGTGATATGACACATCTTAAGTAACTCACAAGGTGCTGTAGTGGGACTGGTTATAGCACTCGCTTTGTAACAGAGTTTGAGCATCCTTCTCTGATACGTGAGTAAGCTGCTCTTAGCTTTTGAGTAATGCTTTAATAATGTATAGATTACGATTACTTGTCTCCTCGTGTTCGCAACTCTCTTATCGAGAGACTCCTGCTCTGAACTATTTATATATTTAGATATTTATATATTTACCTAACACAATGAAACCACGATGAAAGAAAATGATCTTCAAGAATTTGTGAGCGAGAGGTAGAGCGACATCCGGCACTTCTGAACTTCTTAAGGACGACCACATTTTATATCAGATGTAAGATTTCTTTTATGTTCTTTAAGGAAAGTTTCTTGTACACAAAGTATTACTGAACAACAGCTGTGTTGTATTGTAGTGAATTTTAAGTCGTTAAAGTTTAAAAGATTAGTCCTTACGTATACTTGGCATATGTGTTCGACTGAGAAAGTGTTTTGGTCTGTTCGAGTTCTTGTCGAAGGCTCTCTTTCGTGGTGCAAATGCAGTTCATTCGAGTGATCAGTTTTGTTCTTCTGTTTAGATTTTTTATTAGGGCTAAATTTATAGCAATTGGGATCGTGTTTCAGAGGTTCCTTGCTAGAAATAATTTTGTATCTTTTGTTATTATCGATTAAGTAATATTTGTGAATTAATTAATATTGTACCATTTTTACTTTGCTATATAACATTAATATGTACATGTATATATGTATAGATATATTTATACATGTATGTATGTATGTATGGACGTGTATGTATGGATGTGTGTATATATGTGATAGAGCTGTACCGATTTGCCGATTATGCCGATACCGTGTTCAGCCATTCGATTATCAAAGTAGCTGATTCCGATTATGAACCCGATTATTTCATTATGTATTTACTCAAAATGTTCGGTTCCAAAACATACTACTGCAGTGCAAGCATGTGTTTTCTGCTTCTGTTTTTCAGCTGTTCGCCGTGATAAAAATGGCAGGTGGGGGTTGTCAAATACCACAATCAAACGATTATTATGCAAAAAAACAAATAAATTTGTATTTATTTATTTCAGCATTTTCGCTGGCTGCAGTGAGACGTCAGTAGGTGGTATTGTAATTTTTTTTTATCGGCACCAATTATTTTGCGATACGATTTACTGATTGTTCTAATAATCAGCCCGTTTATGAGTTTGGCTGATTAAAGGGTACGGCCCTAACATGTATGTATGTGTACGAGTACGGCCCTAACTCGTATGTATGTATGAATGGATGTATGTGTGGATCTGGCTATTTGTAAACTGATTTTAGGAATCTCACAAAAGTGCTTAGCATGGCAATCTGGATCTGACAAATCTAAATAAGATGGCTTTAAAATCTGTTCGTTACTTAATTTTTGATTAGTTAATTGCTGTGTGTGCTTTTAGTTGCCATAGTTAATTTCTAGTCAGTATGTCATATCCCAGAAGGTTCTGAATTTTTTGGCGATATTTGTGCATTGGTGTGAACCGGTGGGGTCAAAAGGTCATGGCACTTTCCCGCTTGTTCAAGGGGAGTAGCTGGCTCGACAATTTAGTCGATTTGTCTGTGCTGTGTTGAAGCTGACTTGCAAGATCTTACTCGACTTCTGTTTCACTCACTTTTTTACTTTTTGAAACGGAATCAATAAGCTTTACTTGACTTTGTTTCACTCGCTTTGTTGAAACCGACTTGATAAGTTTCACTCGATTTCTGTTTTGCTCGCTTAGTTGAAATTGACTCAAGAAATTGTGCTCGACTTTTGCTTCATTTGCTTTGATTGATACTAATTCGAGAAATTTTACTCACTGTTTCACTCGCTTTGAAGCAGACTCGAGAAAAATTTATGTGAGACTTACTTTGGTTTAAATTGACTCAAGAAATTTTTCTTGACTCCTGTTTCACTTGCTTTGATCAAACCAACTCACAAGATTTTACTCGACTTTTGTTTTTTAAAGACTGGTAGAGCCAACTCACGACCTCTTACTCGACTTTTCTCAGAGTATTTCGTACGAGTATTTCAGTGTCTTCCTGGTGGAAAAATCATGTCTAAAATGAGCAGACATATCTGCAGATTTGTGTTCTTTTGTACGTTTTTCCAATTGAAATAACTTTCTAGAATTTTCTATCGTTTTTCACGAACCTTTTTATGACGGTTACAGTGTAAGATTTGATATTTGAAGGTTTTTCACAGTTTTAGATGATTGATATTCTATGATGTCATGTTGTCTTTTGTTGCCTATATGTTGTCTGTTGTTGCTTCTCTTTTGTTTATCTGTTGTTGTCTATGTATAGTTTCTCTTGTAGCTTTTGTTCTTCGCGTGTTGTTGGTTGGTTTTGTTGTCTCTTTGTTGTCTGTTGTCTCTGCTATTTGTGTTGTTGTTGTTGATGTGATATGTCTATGGTTTTTGCTTAGTCTGTCCTATGCACCCACCACTAGTACGCCACAGCTGTTTGGTTTAAATTCATGCAATGAAAAGGTGTAATAAAAATACTTTGTAGCGGTTTTAATTCATAATGCTGGTGTTGTTATTATTGTTAGTATAAATTAGTACTATTATTATTATAATGTATTATTATCACTGTTATTATAATTATTACGTATTTACTAAGCGCCACTCTCTAATGACGAAGCATCAATCGATGGTGCTGAGTAATTGTGAGTGAAGGATTTGCTCAAGGTCCCTACACAGTAACCGTCTCAGAGGAGGAGGATCGAACCCGTACTCTCCGCCTTACAAGGCAAACGCTTTAACTAACCAGCAAACCTATGCCCACACGGTTGTACTAAGACTAAAATTGCAGAAGTAACGTATTGTTAAAAAACAGATAAATTGCAGTGTAAAATAGCCAAAGGCGATAATTTTCATCGACATTTAGACACCTTTAAAAAGGAAGAATCAAGCGCAATTTATTCGTTACGCGCTTCTGGGATATATAAGTACCTTTGCAGATCTAGGTCTCTTCTAAGTAACAGCAGACGCCAGATGTCGCCAATTATTACTACTGCTATTTATATTAATACTATGATTAAATTTTAATTTGTAAGGTTTGTCGCGTCAGTGTCTAATGCACGAGACATTTACTGCGCCAATATATTGAGGTAAAAATTTCAAAGATAGGGTCGTTAAAAATGAGTACATTAACAAGTAGGCCTACAGTCGCATAGAACAACCTGTATTCGTTATTTAGACACCTTTATTTAGCCACTTGTCAAACGAATAACTAACACAAGAGCATTCGAAACGTTACGTTAGTTAGCAAGAAAGTCATTCGTCAATATTAAGCACTATGTTAATGTACATCATTTAAGTAAGTAAGTAAGTATATCCTTTATTAATCCAACTGCTAACCGCATTTTGGTTTACACATGTATATCACGTCCAGATTACAGTACTAAGGCCTATATTCCGGTGAAAATCATCCTAATTATGAAAGATTTACGAGCTAGACTGTCAGCAGTCGGGAGAACCCGATTATGAACACGGGGTCGCAAAGTATAACCCGTATGCTTAACAGGAGGTAATAGCACATGAAGCACATGTGTAGGACATGTAAGGACGGTCGTGAAAAGTTTAGAATCAGCAGTACAGACAGTGGTTCTCAACCTTTTTTGACACACGACACACCTAAACTTCCAACCAAATTTGGCGACACACCACGCTATCGTCATGTGTGAGTAATGTTAAAAATGTTAAAGTTCAACTAGTTATATAGGCCTACTTAAAAATTTTAATTGTTAACATTTGCAATGATTGAAAACCTTCATGTTGAGTCCTTCGTGGTTTCTACTTTAGCTTAGTAACATTTAGATGGATTTTTGCTCCGAGATTTTCTCTCTAACCAGTTTGTTTCGTTTTTGTTCTTTCTGTCGATCATTTGAGAAAAACTTTGCTCATATAAGTAGGATCTATGAAATGAAACGTACTTTTTGATTGCTTTGCTTGCCAGTGTTTTGTAATGTTCTTCTTTGTACGTCTTAGCCCAAAACTGAGTTCTTGAGGATAGCTTGTGCATATCTTTCAGTCTAGATTTCTTATTTTTCATGTTTTTCATGATTGGTTTACTATTATAAAACTAGCAGTGGCAGCAGCATCATTTTCGTATTCACTGCTGTTGGTGCTAGAATTCGTCTCATTGATACCAAAATCTGATTTCGCATCATCAGTAATCGTAATCTCCAAACTTCTAAAGCGTAATGCGAATGCCGAGCGCAGGGCACCAGCCTATCACGGGCGCTACGTCAAATCAGAGAGGGGTTCCAGAGAGTAGTCCAAAAGAGGTCCGAGTCCGGTTTTTGGTTGGATGGTTGGTTGGTGCTGTCGGCTCTAGGAGCCCTAGCGATCGTCACGATACACAAGTCCGGTTTAGAGGAGGCCAAATCAAATCAGAGGGGTTTTCAAGAGAGTAGTCCAAAAGAGGTTAGTTGTAGATTCGCAAAATTTTCGTTTCAAAATTTAGGGCTATCCATTTCGAATGTTACAGTAATGGGTAAAATTTTACATCGGCGCGGTCGCAAACGTGTAGGGGCCTATACCGTATAAGGTAAACATCATGGCCATTCCAGATTGTGATATATTACAATAGATAAATAGAGTGCTGGGAATTCTCACAGCCTACGTCCGCTAAACTTTAAGTAAGTAAGTGTAATGCAAGAATGACGGACGTAGGCTGTGAGAATTCGCGACACACCAATTTTTCGCGACACACCAACGACACACCATGTTTACGCGACACACTCCCGGTCGATTCGCGACACACTAGTGTGTCGCGACACACCGGTTGAGAACCACTGATTTAAGATATGTTAGATAACTGAAGAATACCAGCAACTCTTCGAACGCTTTCATAAACACGCACGATCTAATGTAAATATCAAGCCACACAAATGTAACCAAGACGGGGGGTGGGGGGAGAACACCCAACTCTGCTGACCGAAAATGGAAAAATCCTACCACCAGTTTCCCCAACGGGGTTTTCTGGTTAGGTAAGTAAGTAAGTAAGTAAGCATATTCTTTATTGAACCACCTGCATACGCACTGTGGTTAACAAACATGTTATGCAGTCAGAGGCATGAAAACAAAAAATAACATAAGTTGGAAAGGAAGCTAGCTAACTAGGTTAGGTAGGGCCTATAGATAGAAGGCCTTACTATTGGATATGAATTTTACTGGTATAGCATCCTAGTTAAGAAATTCTTACGCGTTAGCGCGTCTGACTTAGGAATAATCCTGCTATGGGAGCGGGGACGCAGGTTATAGGTACAGGTTTTGGGTAGCCGGCCGTCAGCACACCTGTCGTGGACCCAAAACGTCGACCATTATGTAGCCTACTCTGCATTTAGGTGTTTTGTTTGACGCTAATCATCTTTTATATGAACGCGTTGTTAAATAAACGTTACAATCGTTACATTTATGTAAGTCTCCACAATGTAAGCTCAGTAGGCTATATAAGGAGTTGGGCTTTATAATTATAATTATTTAATTAAATAAGAGCTGTATAATACCAACATAATTTCGGTAGACGTCAACGGCCCTTGTTGCCATAAGACGTCGTTAAACTGTGGAACATCCAATTACTGTGCTGCATTCATTAATCGTACATAGGGTATACAGTTTGCCTGAATCTGAGTTGCAAGGCCGTTGTGAGTGAAGGACTTGCTCAAGGTCCCCAGGGAGTAACCGTCTCGGGGAAGAGGATAGAATAGTAGACACTTGTAAAACCAATCCCACACCGGTGCTAAGTGCTAACTGCCAACACACTTGAACTGTAATATGCCAAAAATGATTTCTGTCGACGTCAACAGTCTTTGTTGCTATAAAATGTCGTTAAACTATGGATCCATCCATCCATCAGCTCAAAATTGCAAAGATAAGATGCCATCGTTCAAATAGTAGTTAAACATAACAAAAACGGTTTCTCGTGGATTATTAGACACCTTTAAAAGCAATCAAACAAAGGCTATTTAGGCCTATAAGCCAACTGCGTAAAACGCAGGGATATTAATTTTATTCAAAATGTTAGTAATACTCGACGTTAATGGTTACCGCAAGATGTCACCAAGTAATAATGAAATGAAAATTCTTTGTCCACTGCACAAAGGTGCATTCTCGAATTATGCCATAATTAGCCAATATGAACAGAAAACTGTGCCTATAAATCGTCTTTAACTCTCGGTCTTTAACATAAAGATGCTGATTTTAAGCGAACACTCGAAATTTCTGTAATTTTCGCAAAAAACCATGATGGGAGGATAGTCAGGGATTTTTCCTATTAAGAAATCGAACTCCTTGAAAATTTCATAAATTATTACAACCTTTGTTGTTATAATTACGCATTTAATACGCTCACATACTATGATCAAAATTTAAAGGTAGGCCCCTAATAGGCAGGTCAAAAAAGGTTTGGTCGATATTACGACACCTTTAACATGGATTTATCAAACGCTATTTATTCGTCCCTCGCAGCTTATTAATAATTTATTAGGTTCTGCCTCTTTAAATCTTTAAAATACATGTGGTAGGCCTATCATGCACAGAGTTCCCTACAACTGAGCACAAAACATCACTTCTAATACCAGATATGCATTACAATATCAGAATTCAGTAATTATATCTGGGACTAACATTGCAATGTTAGTCCCAGATTATATCTTTAAATAATTTTAAAGTGTTTATTCCTGTTTTTTAATACTGCAAAACATCTAATCGCTACATATTATTTACCAAGACATGGTATAGGCCTACTCAATTGTATATTAGGCCTATTTACCAGGACATGGTATACTCGATTACATATTATTTTCCAAGACATGGTAGTCAATTAGACTTCTGGTTAGAGCGTTCGCCTTGTAACGCCGAGATTGTGGGTTCGATCCTCCTCCTCTGATACAGTTACTGTGTACAGAGACCTTGAGCAAGTCCTTCACTCGCAATTAATTGCTCAGCGCCATCGACTGATATTTGGTCATTAGATGGTGGCGCTTAATAAATGCATGATAATTAATAATACGATTTAATTCAGACCTTACCGCCACAGCGCAACATGGAAGCTCGAGGCTGTGGATGGCTTCCATGCAAGCTTCTCCTTCTATGCCTTTATATTTTGCATTCATTAATAATTTATAATTTCTTTGCGATATGTTATATGCGTCATTACGTTGACGACCCATGTGAATTTTACGATGATTTATGGCCTAATTAACCACAAGTGACTTTAATATTAAATATATCGTACAAAGCTTACATTTTAAAGGTGTCTACAAATGTTGATCCTATTTATGATTCTACGTATTATCCAACTGGTAGGGAGAAAAGTCGTAAATCTCCACTTTGATTCGATTACAAAAAAATACGATACTTAAAAATGTGATACTTACCGTCCTGTGTCCCGCGTAAGAGAGAAAATTCTGCCTGATTCGTTCGTGGTAACATAGTGTGATAACATTTAAAGATCATTAGCGTCGCCCTCCTCCTTCGTCGAGTCTTGGGGCTGGTACTGCTGGCACGGACGAGCAGTGGAGTGGTTATCAGTCCGCCAGTATCTGTCTCTAGTGTTTAACGACACCTTGTGGCTGCCTTATAAGCGCCTTCAACTAATTACGAAGTATCAATCGATAACGCTAAGCAATTGTGAGTGAAGGACTTGCTCAAGGTCCCTACACAGTAACCGTCTCAGGGGAGGAGGACCGTACCCGTACCCTTCGCGCTACAAGGCGACCGCTCTAACAAATCGTATAAGCCTAATAAGGTAGCCCAATATATTGTATGCACTCATTCTGCATCTCATCATCTGTAATTAATTGCATAGCGTGTCCCATGTTTATATAGCATCGGATAACACCGTTTTAAAGGTGTCTAAGGCGACCGATCTAACCAATTAGATGCAGAGTCTCACAAATTATTTATTTTATATATTTATTATCTTATTCTTGTGTGGAGAGAGAGAGAGAGAGAGAGAGAGAGAGAGAGAGACAGAGAGAGAGAGAGAGAGAGAGAGAGAGAGAGAGAGAGAGAGAGAGAGAGAGAGAGAGAGAGAGAGAGAGAGAGAGAGAGAGAGAGAGAGAGAGAGAGACAGAGACAGAGACAGAGACAGAGACAGAGACAGAGACAGAGAGACAGAGAGACAGAGACAGACAGACAGACAGACAGACAGACAGACAGACAGACAGAGACAGACAGACAGACAGACAGACAGACAGACAGACAGACAGACAGAGACCTACCCACTCTCCATTTGAGGCGCCATAGTTCGTTTAATCATCACCACCGGTCATCCTAATCGTCGTAATCTTAACCACCGCCATGTTAATGATCATCTACACCACACCACCTGACCACCACCATCGCTTTATTCATTGACCAACACTATTTTCATCAGCATTATTACTACGCCACCATCCTTTTATTCACCAACATCCTCTCTGTGTCTGTATCTCACTCTCTCTCTCTCTCTCTCTCTCTCTCTCTCTCTCCTCTCTCTCTCTCTCTCTCTCTCTCTCTCTCTCTCTCTCTCTCCGTCTCTCTCCTCTCTCGTCTCTCTCTCTCTCTCTCTCTCTCTCTCTCTCTCTCTCTCTCTATCTCTCTCTCTCTCTCTCTCTCTCTCTCTCTCTCTCTCTCTCTCTCTCTCTCTCTCTCTCTCTCTCTCTCTCTCTCTCTCTCTCTCACCCTCTCTCTCTCTCTCTCTTTCTCTCCGTCTCTTCCTGTCTTTTCTCCGTCTCTTCCTGTCTTTTCTGTCTGTCTGTCTGTCTGTCTGTCTGTCTGTCTGTCTGTCTGTCTGTCTGTCTGTCTGTCTGTCTGTCTGTCTGTCTGTCTGTCTGTCTGTCTGTCTGTCTGTTGACCACACCATCATGACCACCACAGGCATTAATGAACCTTCAATTTCACCCTTTCGGAGCCCATCAACCCATTTCTCGGTCCCAGATATCTACCCATCTCCCCATTCAGCGGGTGGCAACCAAACACTAATCGCCCCATTGAACGCCGACAGGTCTCGCCACAATCGCCAGGTTCTTGTTCCGCTTTCTTTCGCCTCGATGACAGTAGCGACATCTGTCCCGCTAAACAGATCTAAGGAAGCCCAGAAGGGCCAAGAAATGCGGCAGAGGAGACTTCAGTATTTCCGTTCGATTCGTCTTTTCAAGGGATTATGGTTTGTTTGTCTTGAACATCGTGATAAGTGCGCTGTTGAAGTCATAGATTAGATTAGGTCAGGTCAGATAAGATCAGGTCAGGTCGGGTTAGGTAGGTCAGGACAGGTCAGGTCAGATTAGAATAGATTAGATTTTCAGGTCATAACCTATGACACTTCCTCCGAGACGTAGAGAGGAGAGAGGAGAGAGAGAGGGAGACAGACAGACAGACAGACAGACAGACAGATAGATAGACAGACAAGCAGAGGTAGAGAGACGGACAGAAAGAGAGAGAGAGTGAGAGACAGAGTCAGGTAGAGAGAGAGAAACACAGACAGACAGAGACAGAGAGAAGCACATGTTCAAGTTTCTTCTCGAATTTCACTCTTGGGTTTCGACATATAGATCTACAATGGTCAGCATGTCGCATCTAAGATCCAACGATTGTGCGTTCGAGACAGCTGAGCAGACTCCATAATTGCAACTATAGCCTGGGCAAGCTGTTAACGCATACAAATCAATGCCACCAAGCAGTAGAATCTGTTAGAGGTGTATCTGGGAGATCTAAGTTAGGATGAGAACTCAGATAGAGATACAGATGGAAAGATACAGACAGATGGACATATAGACAGACGGACAGAGACAGCCATACAGACGGACACGCAGACTGACAGACGTAATAATAATATATTAACGCCCCATTTGCGCTTCCGTAGGAGTCTATCTCCCGTCTAACAGCAGAATCCTTGGAACTGTGTCGGGTCATCAATGCATGTGATAAATAGATGACATCTGGGTCGGGTTAGAGGTCAAAGGCCGCGAGGCGTGTGTATAATGCAACATTCTAATAATGGAGCGTTTTAGCATCAACTCTCCATAGGGATGTCTATAATTAACTGGGAACTTTTCCTACAAACCTTCTGTAGTCATCATGATACAACTCGCCAAATTTGCGACCATTTATTATCTGAAGAAGAAGCCGTTGAAAAGCGTGTCTACATTTAAATAAAAGTGGATTGCTTTTGACGATTTGTGCGTATAGTGTATCCAGTCATAGGCGTAATTTGTGGGGGGTGCGAGGGGTACCCGTACCCCACTTTTTGGACTGGGGTACCGTACCCCCATTTTTGAACAATGCCAATCAGCGCATTGGTCACCGCTAGAGGCAGACACGGCCTATCGTGTAATCTTGGCTTCAGACGAGTGGCCCGCCACGGCGCCTTCAACGACCTGATATGCCGCAACCTAACAAAAGCTTGTTTTCCGGCAGTCATGGAACCACAGGGCCTTTTCCGCGCGGATGGCAAAAACCGGATGGCATTACCCTCTTCCCATGGAGAGCGCATCGGAGTCTGGTGTGGGACGCCACGGTTGTGGACACGCTCGCGGCATCTTACCTATCCACTATACACGCATTAAAGCCGGAGCGGCTGCGTAGCATGCTGACAGTAGAAAGAACGCAAAGTACAAAGCGCTCCTCAATACACAATTACGCTGGCCATAATAATGGCTGTACTACAACATGCTATTTGCGATGTTACATTGACAGTACCACCTTTTCAAGTTGCCCTGCTGCAAGGAGTTGAGTTAACCAGTTAACCGCGAGTGACATCTAAATATAATGTTTGGTGCATGCGTTTTAAAGGTGTTTTATGTAAATGGCTATCGAAAAAATCGTTTCTGGCGATTCTACTTACGATTCAACGTATTATCCAACTGATGTGGAGAAAAATCATAAATCTCTACTTTTGTTTCAATTACGGAAAAATGCGATACTTAAAAATGTGATACATATATAATATACTGTACTGTATAAATGTAATACTTAAAATGTGATACTTACTGTACTGTAAAAATGTGATACTTAAAAATGTGATACTTAAGAATGTGATACCTAAAAATGTGATAGCCTACTAATTGTTCTGTAAAAATGCGATACTTAAAATGTGATACTTACTGTACTGTAAAAATGTGATACTTAAAAATGTGATACTTAAAAATGTGATACTAATTAAGCAAGTAAGTTAAAGTAAGCATGTCCTTTATTAGACCACCTGCAAACGCACTGTGGCTTACAGACAGGTTATGCAAAGAGGTGGAAGAAACTAAATTATAACATTAGGTGAGCAATACTATTGGAAACTGTCAAAACTGTCATAACTATCAAGCTGATCTTATAATTATAGAGAACTATAATTAAGTATTCATACGCATTTAAGGTATCTTGGCTCTAGCGGTATAACATTCTGGAGATAAAACTCCTGTACTGTAAAAATGTGATACTTAAAATTGTGATACTTAAAAATGTGATACTAATTGTTCTGTAAAAATGTGATACTTAAAATGTTATACTTAAAATGTGATACTTAAAATGTGATACTTATTCTCCTGTGCCCCGCGTAGGCGATAACTTTTGCCTGATTCGTTTTTTAATACATTATAGTGTGATAATAAAGATCATTAGCGTCGCCCTCCTCCTTCGTCAATACCTGGGGCCAGCACTACCTGACAGGGACGAGCAATGGGTGTGTGATCAGTCCGCTAGTAGTAGTAGTCTCCATCTTGTAGCTGTTATGGCCGTTGACGTTTGAAAAATATTAATTGTATATAAGTTCACTTTCTTGATTGCAGATCATTAGTTCTAGGTCGTTATTGATTTGCATGCGAATAAAACATCTGTCTGGCGCTCAAGATTTGTTTAGCTATAGTCGGTTTGTCATAATAACCTTCGCAGGACGGAAAGATTTTACGATACACGGAGGACGAAGAGGGGTAATTTTTTACCCCAAAATAATGTATAATATCTCAGCTCACAGGTAAGCTACGATAACAAATGAAGTGTCAATTGTAACATTTCCAAGGTCAAGGAATCGATTTATCATAGTGGCAATAGTGTGCAAATACTACTTTTCAAGATGGCGGTCAATATGGCCGCCAAAACACAAAAAAATATCTCTCTCAGCACGTAGGTAACCTACAATGACAAATGAAGTGTCAATTGTAACATTTTCAAGGTCAAGAAATCGATTTGTCATAGTGGCAATAGTGTGCAAATACTATTGTCCAAGATGGCGGCCAACATGGCCGCCAAAATATAACAATATGTATATCTCAGCTCATAGGTAAACTACAATTACAAATGAAGTGTCCATTGTAACATTCCCAAGGTCAGGGAATCGATTTATTGTAGTGGCAATAGTGTGGGAATACTATTTTTCAAGATGGCGGCCAATATGTCCACCAGACACAACAATAGGTATGTCTCTGCTCATAGGTAAGCTACAATTGCAAATGAATTGTCAATTGTAACATATTCAAGGTCAAGGAATCGATTTATCATAGTGGCAATACTGTACGAATAATACTTTCCAAGATGGCGGCCATATAACACAAAAATATATATCTCTCAGCACATAGGTAGGCTACAATAACAAATGAGGTATCAATTGTAACATTTCTAAGGTCAAGAAATCAAACTATCGTAGTGGCAATCGTGTGGGAATACTAATTTCCAAGATGGCGGCCAACATGGCCGCCAAAACACAAAAATATGTATATCTCAGGTTGTAGGTAAGCTCCAATGACAAATGAAGTGTCAATTGTAACATTTCCAAGGTCAGAGAATCGATTTATCGCAGTGGCAATAGTGACCGATCAGTCAGCTGATTGATAATTCCTATTTTTGTTTTTGACGGCCATATCGGCCGCCATCTTGGAAATCAGTATTCACACACTATTGCCACTGCGATAAATCGATTCCTTAGCCTTGGAAATGCTACAATTGACACTTCATTTGTCATTGTATCTTACCTACGAGCCGAGATATACACATTTTTGTGTTGTGGCGGCCATGTTGGCCGCCATCTTGGACAGTAGTACTCACACACTATTGCCACTGCGATAAATCGATTCCTTGACCTTGGAAATATTACAATTGACACTTCATTTGTCATTGTAGCTTACCTATGAGCTGAGGCATACATATTTTTGTTTTGGCGGCCATATTGGCGGCCATCTTGGAAAATAAACTCTCCACAATTATGAAACTGTTAACAATCAATTCCGTGGTAGATTCCATACTTGATTTATGATTGCAAATCACTTATGAGCTCATATCTTTAAAAAACATATCTGCCCTAGGAACGAAAAAATAACGACGTCGAGGACGAAGAGGGGTAAATTTTTACCCCAGGACACTTTGGATTGAAATATCTTTTTCCCACCACATGGCAATGTGGTGGGTATGCAGTCAGAATATGTCATTGGTGGTAACTTGTAAACATGTGGAACGACAAATGATACCTACCTACAGTTGCTCCGCAATCAACATCCAAACACCTCTGGGGTAATTATTTACCCCTTTCCGTCCTGCGAAGGATAAACATGTTTAGCGTCGCCATTCTCCTTCTCCACGTTTGGTAATGGCACCACAGTATAAATAATTACACAGTACGTCGACTCCCATCGCTGCCTGTTGACTAGTTTTTGGGGTGACGCCATTTTGAAACGGAGCTTTTGAATTACAGATTTAAGCTGAAATTAACATTACAAATAATATTGTTAATTCTAATGAAGTCCTCAATGTTGTTGTAATGTCTAAAAAATATTTTATTTGATGGATTCCGGTGTATCGGCATGTAGTCCTCAATGTTGTTGTAATGTTTAAAAATATTTGATGTGATCAGTGGCGGCGATCTTGTTTGAGAGGTGGGGGACATTTGGGAACTGATCTGGTCAAAAAAGAGTTTTGAACTGATCTGGTCAAAAAAGAGGCCGAAAATTTTTTTCGCAATATAACCCGAGTACGAAAAAATGTGATGACTTTTTTTGGTGTTTCTTCAAAATTTGGGGGTCCGATGTATGATGTGTCCCCCATTGTTAAAGGTGGGGTCTTGTCCCCCTCAGCCCCCCCGGATCGCCGCCCATGGCTGTGATGGATTCTGGTGTAACGACGTGTAAACGGCTCATTTTCAAAATGGCAATCGGTCACACATTCTGACTGCTGCATCGGCCGGGAGTCGACGTACTGTGTAATTATTTATACTGTGATGGCACTGAGATATCTGGGATAATGCGGTCTCTTATAATTAAACTTTCTCGGAGATATAACTATACTTCTTTAAATGTGAATAGGATATAATTATAATTATAGGTTTCTGGAAGAGGAGCTTTATAAATTATCAAATGAATGAATGATGAATGCAGGACTTGCATTACACGTTGAACGCCACTGAATGGTGCGTGAGTTAGCAGTTATATGGTGAATGGGGCAAGCTAACTTATGTCGTGACCAGTCATCTTAAAACAGGTGTCCAAAATATGATTATTTAAATATCTACAGTAAAATCATAGTTTACATAGTAATAGCATCTATAGCATATTGTTAGCGACATCTTCTGACTTGCATGGCCGTTAACATCGAGCTTACTCCACCTTCGTCGCTGGCATTTTCGTACTCGGACAGACGCTGCTTATATAAGAACGATATATTATTGTAAAAAGGTGTCTTAAAATGCCTAGGTATACGCCACTGCAAACGGCGTCACCAGTCGTTCATGTCTTGCCCCAACCACCTCCCAACTCATCCGTTTCCTTTTCTAGGCCTACCTACACATCCGTAGTAACAATGTATACTCCCGTGTGTGTCAACACGCCCCTAGCGGCGGCGAGGCGAAGTATCTCCATTATGCTACGCTGGTGTCCACAAACTTCGACCCCAGCGACACAAAACACCCCAATACAAACCCCCGCGGGGTATCCGCCCTACACACGTCACCAGGGGTCGTGCTAATTGGAACATTCGCGAAAAATAACACCAATTTGATGAGTCGGAACACCACGCCACCTACCGTCCGCCGGTCGAGGGTAAGGGCTACTTAACCGGCGATGTTGTTCAATGAGAGGGTAAATGCGAGGGTATTCGACCATCGATGGCTATTGTGTAGAGCGATTGTGTTCGCTCTATCGCCTTTATGTCCGTGTTTCGACGAGTTTTCGCCACAAATTTCGCACATAATCGGGTTTTCCATGCAGTGGGCAAATTAGACATATCATCTATAGGACTAAGTCACTTAAAGTTTACCAAAGCGATGTAAAATTATATATATGTATTATTTCCTCTGAATCTTAGGTGTGCAAGAAACCTAAATTTTGGGAAAAAAGATTAAGGTTTTTAGATTTTTATGTTTTACTAATTTCTACTATACACGACTGGAGTCAGCATGCACTATATTGTTGCTGTTAATGTTGTTGTTGTTGTTGTTGTTGTTGTTGTTGTTGTTGTTGTTGTTGTTGTTGTTGTTGTTGTTGTTGTTGTTGTTGTTGTTGTTGTTGTTGTTGTTGTTGTTGTTGTTGTTGTTGTTGTTGTTGTTGTTGTTGTTGTTGTTGTTGTTGTTGTTGTTGCTGCATCATTCGATATTTACAGATACCTTTAAAATGTAAGTATTAGGCCTACATGATACTAAATGAAGTACTACTATATATACTGTATACATTATATTTTTACGTATCATGCATTCATTTGGAATATTAAGAAAGTATCGGGGCCATATCTATAGGACTGTGCATGCATGGGTGCGATATAAAGGTGCCGTTAGATATAGGGTATAAATCTTCGAATGAATAAATGAAATGAATGAATACCATTCCGATGCGCGGTAACCGTTAAAAGAGCAGTTGACAAAAACACCTCTGAAACGCTTGGATACTTGCTATATATAATTTACACTCGTGATTATCTGCACGTATATTATGGGAAGAAGTTTCTCAGTTGCATCCTATCGACTTCAACGCCCCAACGGCCTCTGATGCCACAAGATATCTTCAAACAAAGAAAATTAATATTTTGTGATTGATACTATTAATATATATATATGGTATAATATATATATATATATATATATATATATATATATATATATATATATATATATATATATATATATATATATATATATATATATATATATATATATATATATATATATATATATATATATATATATATATATATATATATATATATATATATATATATATATATATATATATGAATGTGGCTGCGCATATGAATCTGATTACACAGCCACAAAATATCGCATATATATGTAATATTTATATACATGTATATATATATATTTATATATAATTGTGTATATAACGAGGCACACTTGAGGTGAGTTCTGCAGAGTCTCTGTTGTTGAGCCATAATTGCCTATTTGTGTTGTCAGCGATAACATCGTTCCAAAGACGAATTATTATGGATCTTAAGAAGAACGAGTGTCAGCGACTCATCCGTCCATCCATCCGTCTGTCAATCATACTTCAAGTCTCCTGCCTGCATGGGAAGTTTCCATGCAGCATCATCGCCGTCGTCTTCGACATCATCTTGGTGATACCACCACCACCACCACCACCACCACCACCACCACCACCACCACCACCACCACCACCACCACCACCGCCACCGCCACCGCCACCGCCACCGCCACCGCCACCGCCACCGCCACCGCCACCGCCACCGCCACCGCCACCGCCGCCGCCGCCGCCGCCGCCGCCACCACCGCCGCCACCACCACCACCACCACCACCATCATCATCATCATTGTAATCATCATCGTTGCAACGTCGTTGTTGTCTTCATCATCGCCTCTGTGTACGTGCTTCCTTGTCATATATATATGATCTTCATAGGATTAAGCATAATTTAGTCTATCATAATCTGATCTAAGTTAATTGTATGGTAAATCATCCGGGAAACGGCTTTCGCGCCATCGAAGGCGACATTGTCTAATTATAGTAATGTCCATTGTTTAGCGAAATCTTACTTTAGGTGGGTCAATGTTCACATTAAAATTTGGCGGATCGATTACTATTCCAGAAGTTTTTATTTCATTTTTGTTTAAATTTTACGAAGTTAATGAAATTATATATATAGCATATATTTTATCTGTTTAAAAGGCGTCCAAAGGAAACAGTGTATTTAATGGATGGTCTTCGCTGATTGACATCTTATGACAACAAGGGCCGTTGACGTCGATAGAAATTATTTTTTAACAGTTCTCACCGTTCCTGCAGTGGCATAATATATCTCATATGCGGTATACCCCTAATACCAACGGATTCGTTATAGTTGCTATTTTATCGACTCTATATGAGCGTCACCCTCCTCTTTCTTTAGGCATGAATCTTGTAAATAATGTAGTTTATATATAGAAAGAGTTATACTTCCTTTAAAGAGGTGTTCTGCAAACAGCCTTCGACCATTCTAATTATTTGATATCTGAACAAACGCGTAGCGCAGGAACTTTTATTTAAAGACAAAGTTCTTTAAATGAGGTGTCGAATATTTCTGCATCGCATTTTCATTGTTTATCAACATCTTATAATGTCTGCTGTTGTACTGAAATTACCCAGCGTTACTGTTTTCTTTTATAACAAATCTAATGTATTTTAAACCGGTGTCTAAAGTAGTCAGAAAATTAGGTGGCGCAGGCAATATTGGAGACGTAGTTTCTGCTTAACGGCACTATACATGTGTTATGACAGAGATGATTAGCGTTGCCTTCCTCGTTTATCCATGCAGTATACCAGCAATGAGGCACTATTATACAGAAGAATAATATTAGTCTGAGCGAAAATCTCATGCAAAAAGTTATTCGAAGAAAGGACTGTTCAGACATTATATGCAGAATGGAGGACAGAAAAAATAAAACTTTGGCTTTTGGAACAATAGAAGACATGTGCACAAATAAAAGAGGAAGACCTCACAGAGAATGGACAGATGACAATGAAGAATGGTGCGAAGAAGATCTCAAGAGCTGAGCCACTCGGCACTGGACAGAATGGAGTGGAGAGACATTGTCAGGAAGATAACAGACACCTATACGGGTGGTGACCGTCAATGATAACGGTGTGAAAAGCGAGCTTATAATGTAGCCCGGTCTTTTAATTGCAACTTAATTTTAGCGTTTAACGTCACCTTGCGGCCGCCAGGGGGTTGCCGACGATTACAACCATGAAAAGCCTAGACTGAACCTCAAGTCACAGCAGTTTACCTACAAGCTTATATATCTATCTGTTGAAAGCCTTAAAAGAGGTGTCGAATAGACAGAATGCTTTATTTGTCGGAGAGACTCTTATATATTATATAAGAGACTATTAAGAGTGCATGGTATTCGTTAAGAGAGTATATAGGCCTACAGTATCCAAAGTTTCTACAATATTTTATCCAGTTTTCGTGTACTCAATTTTATTTATAAATTTGCAATATTTTCATATATATTCTACATGATTGTTTCCAAAATTGCTACATTTTTCTATTTATATTAGATTTGTGTAAAGGTTTCAACAACTCAGTTCCACATTTGCATAAGTCCAATGTTCGAAGCTTTCTGCGGTCAAGATGGCCTTTGTTTGGGCGCTTAGTTTGTAATGCGGAGACTACGGGTTCGATCCTTCTCCCATGAGACGGTTACTGTGTAGGGACCTTGAGCAAGTCCTTCACTCACAATTGCTCAGCGCCATCGATTGATGCTTAGCCGTTAGATATAGTGGCGCATAATAAATGTGCAATAAAAATAATAATGCAATTATACAATATTACTAATAATTTTATTATCAACAGAATAATAATAATAATAATAATAATAATAATAATAATAATAATAATAATAATGGTGGTGGTGATGATGACGACGACGACGACGATGATGATGATGATGATGATGATGACGACGACGACGACGACGACGACGATGATGATGATGATGACGAAGATGATGATGATGATGATGATGATGATGATGATGATGATGATGATGATGATGATGATGGTGGTGGTGGTGGTGGTTGTGGTGGTGATGATGATGATGATGATGATGATGATGATGATGATGATGATGATGATGATGATGATGATGATGATGATGATGATGATGATGATGATGATGATGATGATGATGATGATGATGATGATGATGATAAATAAATAAATAAACAAATAAATGAAAATTAATAATAAAATAATAAAAATAATGATAATGATGATGATAAAACTAAAAATGTGTTGAGTCTTATCGTATCAATTCGCAAAAAGTTCGTCATAAATAATTCCAATAATAATAATTATATATTTCTGTTCTTCATACGTATATCGTCGATCGACCGCGATTTCTTCAGACGTCCAAAGGAGGTTCCAACCCCGAACATTAACACTTACAAGGCGAGCGCTCAACCAATCAGTTTTGTGCTACGTCACCGTCGCCTCCATTTTTCCTTCGCTGACGTTTCCGGTCGCGACTTGAAGTAGCACAGCCGACTGTTAGGATTCATCATTGTCGTTGTCTTTGGCGATTCCGTTAAATCATGTGACATTTCCGATTTATTCGGAATCTCGTTACTCGTTCTTTGGTTTTTAATCGTTGGTTTTTCTATTTCCTCGTGTCCTTGTTCTTGACTCTTTCGTGCGTCCTTTTGCTACTCCTCCTTCCTCCTCTTCCTCCTCCTGCTCCTACTGCTCATCCTTCACCACCTCCTTCTCCTCCTTGTTCTCCTCCTCTTCCTCCTTCTACTCCTCCTCCTCCTCCTCCTCTCTTCTTCCTCCTCTTCCTCCTTTCTTCCTCCTCTTCCTCCTCTCTTCTTCCTTCTCCTGTTCCATCTCTTCCAACTCTTCCTTCTCCTCTTTCCTTTCCTCCTCCTCCCTCTCTTCCGCATCTTCTCTTCATTCTCCTCCTCCACCTTCTCCTCCTCCTTCTCGTCTCTTCTTCCTTCTCCTCCTACTCCTTATTCTGTTTTCCTCCTTCTCCTCTTCGTTCTCCTTCCCTTCATTCTCCTCCTCCTTCGCCTCTTCCTCCTCTTCCTCCTCCTCTTCTTCCTCTCCTCCTCCTCCTCCTCCTCCTCCTCTTCCTCCACATTGTCCTCCTCTTCCAACAATATCCGCATATCTTAGAAGGTCTACACATCTTCGCGTGTTCCGATTTCCGTGTGCCTCAGTCATTTCTTCTAGCTTCGAAACTGTCTGTGGGTGAGGTTCACTGACGGCACCGCTGCTTCCGGAACTCGATTCGTCTGCGTTGACCGCATCGCGTAGGCGTAGAGGGAAGACAGAGGGTTTGGGGTTAGACCCCCGGAACGGAAAACGCCGTAGTTCAGACCAAGCCCCCCACTTCCGGGGTACGTTTGGAAGTTCACAGAGGAAGGGGCGGCGAAGACGGGGTTGACGAAATGCCCCGACGGGGCAACGGTCGACCCAGACGGGTGACAGGCGACCCTCTCAGGGTAATCGGCAACGGCAGGAGAGGGGTTAGCGCCGACGCCATCCGGGTAGACTAAACCCAATCGCTGGTAGAACGGAAATAGCGACGACAGGACCGGATATGACGCGTTCGACAGCAGATACGGACTGACCGGAAGTGTCTGCAGGCAACCGGAAGTTGTCGCGCCGTGACCGGAAGTGGACGCGGTGGCGGCGTATATCCGGTTCCGGTTGGCGCGGCGTCGGAGTTTCCCCGTCGTGCCGCCGATGTAGACGTCATCGGCGGAGGCATCCAGCATCCAGTAGTTTCCCTTCCCTGGGTCGTCGTAGTGTCTGGCGACCTTGACGAAGCATTTGTTGAGGGAGAGGTTGTGTCGGATGGAGTTCTGCCAGCCCTGGCGGTTGTCCTTGTAGTAGGGGAAGTGACGCACTATGAATTCGTAGATGCCGCTCAACGTCAGGCGGCGCTGCGGACTGCTGCGTATGGCCATCATGATGAGGGCGTTGTAGCTGTAGGGGGGCTTCTCGGAGCTCTTCCTCGCCGTTCCCACGCCAGAGGGCGACGCCGCCACTACTTCCGCCTGAGATGAGTCGGGCTGCGCCGACGTCGTCTTGTTGTCCACTTCCGCTTCCGGCCACGACCGGAAATTGTACGACCGATCGGAAATGACGTCACTCGATTTGTCGTCATCGTCGTCGTCTTCGTCATCGTAACCATTTAGTTTGACGTCAGTTCCGGAAGACTGGCGTGTGACGCAGTCCGTGACGTTTGGGTTATCGGCTTCCGGTATGCGGGATATACTTCCGGTTGCTAGTTCTTGTTCGTCGTTCTTTCCAGCGTTCGCCTCCTCCTCATCGTCGTCCACCTCTTCCCCCAACATCCGGCGGATGCTGAAGGGATGATAGAATCCGTTGCGTCGATTACTCATCCTCATCAGCAATTTCTATAGCGCCTCAACATTCTGCCACGTCAACCCTACGACGCCGTGTCAACAGTTACTAACGATTGTTTTATCCGAAACACTCGGCCTCGACAGCGCATGCGCGACGACACGTGACGCGGCGTAGTAATCCGATGCGGTGATTCGGTTCGACGTGTGAGACCTCTAATTGAGCCACTTATCGCCAGTTCTTGACGTTTCAAAGATACATCCGTCCTTAAAATACGACAAATTACGAGCGTAGAGCCACCTCGAGGGGCGTGGCTTGTTTCATTGGCCCCGCCTACTGACGGTTATTGAATCTGAGACTATTTTCGATAAATGCGTTTAAATAAAAACGATTAACAGCTTTCCTTACCGAGATTAATATCTTAACCCGATGGGACCACTGACCAGTCACGAGACAGTAGAGGCGGGGGCTAACGCGGCAACCGATTAAAACAACGTCTATTTCTTCGCGGACAGTGGGCGGAGTCAGCTCTCCACGTCCCGCCCAACGCCCAATTGTAATCGCCGTCAATTTTTTGACGGGTCGATTCTGATTAGTTGGAGCGAGGCGCAACAGCCCGCTGCGGTGCGGATGGCCTGGGTGTGTCAAAATGGCCTAATGGGGCATTTAGCGTCCCAACGGGGTGTAATGAGCGTTGGTACACCCAGGTACGTGATCAATTGGGCGCGGTACGGTGTAGGTGTTGCGGAGATTGACGGAAACAAGCAGGCCTGTGTCGATAATTCTCTTGAGGGTCTAGCGGATGCCACACGAAGGCGTCGATATGTCTAAAATATTGGGAGGTTACATCCTATATGTTGTAGGCTAACATATTCCGCCTTATACGATAAGTGTTTACCGCACGTACGCTACCGCAAGTGCCACATACGTACATTCATACATACATATACAATTATACATTCATAAATAAATAAATACAAGCATACATGCACACATACACATACATACACATATACATAAACACATACATACACACATACACACATACATGGCATTGGCTGGACGGATGATAACTCGATATATATATATAGCTGGATGATTAGCTTCGTCTTACTTACTTGTTCGGTTACTTGCTGTTTAACGACACTGTGCATGACAAAGATGATTAGCGTCGCCCTCCTCTTTTGTCCATACTTGGGACTGGCACTGCCATAGTATGAGCAAGTGGTGGAGCTTACGGATCAGCGCCAAAGCAATGCACTGGGGCCCCTGCCCACCCACGTGGGTAAAAATGTAAACGGTCAACAAAATTAAACCTATAGATTTATTGGTACTTTGTAACAAAATGAGCCGTTGGAATTTTCAATTTGGGTCCCCTAGAATCGTGGGCCCCTGGCGACTGCAGCCTTAAGACGGCACTGCAGGAAGAGGATGGATCCAAGCAAAGTTTACGACATCTTTTTGCAACAAAGGCTTTTAGCGTGGCCAGAAATTATTTTTGGCATAACACATACTTTTTAGGCAGAGACAATTTGTATCTGGAGGTTACCCATTAAAAAAGTTTAGACAGGAGCTAGGTCACTTATATAACAAATAAAATATATTTTAAAAAGGTGTCTAAGTTTATCATTTAAAATTTCACTGCGTGCGGGGTATATTATTCATTGCGCATCCATCATGCATGTATGTATGTGTGCTTTAAGCTGAATATTTATGGAGCGCATTTCGCGCTGTATCTTGTGTCCTTATAAACACGGTTCTTGACATCAAAAAATGGATGAAGGTATATCATCTACATCTATAGGTGGCTCCAGGCTTATTTATACAAGGAATAATAGTTAATGAAAAGGTGTTAGTATAGTGGTTTCAGTTTAACGACACTATGTCATAACAAAGATCATTAGCGTCTCCCTTTTCTACTTTATCCATGCAGGCTTGGGGATGGCACTGCCAGAGTATTTAAAAGGGTGTTAAAATCTCAGTATATAGCCAATTTAGGTGTAATCGAGTGTTCGCGCTTGATCACTTCCAAATAAAGCAGGAAAACTTGACGCTGTCTATAATTGCTTGACAATACATGCATTTACTGCCCATGTATGTTCAGTATGTATAAGGCAAGGTAACTTTAGACAATAGAGTCTACATCCATGTAAACATCACAAATGATGTATAGGCCTATAGCTATGAGCTATAGCCACCTTGACTAACTTCTATTAATAACCTATAGTATACACGTAATATAGCTGGTTTAAGACACCTTTAAAAAGGAAATAAAATTCACTATAAGTTCAAAAAACACGCAACTAATTAACTTATTTCAAAATTAAAATAAATATGCCAATTTCTGTCGACGTCAACGGCATTTGTTGCCATAATTTTATATCGTTAAACTCTGAATCCATCCAACCCATTCCATACCTAACACATGCAATTTGACTGCAGTGCACTTGTCTCATATATCTGGACGGCAGAGATGATTGCTGTTCAGGCATTAAAGGGTATAGCTTCTTCATATACCTTAAGACCGTCTGTACCTCGGTATCTTCACTTCCTGTAGGTCGATCCAATCCGCTCGGCCGCCAGAGGCTTTCTTGCTGTTCCTATGGCACATGCTCACGGCTATTGCTCAACCTATAAGTTTTGCGTATTTTGGCCTCTGTTGGAACGGTCTTCCGCAGGAATTGTGGCTTGAGCTCCTCAGTCTCTCCTTTCTTCTGATCTGGAAACGCCTGAAGTCCATTTTATTTGTTATAGTGATAGCACTGACTTGAGTCTGGAGCGCCTCTGAATCGTTGAGAGGCGCCTTTAATGTTCGATTACGTTAACGATTACGAATTTGAAGCCGAACCATAGTTATTTGTCAGAACGAAGATGATTAGCGTCACCCTCCTCCTTCGTCCAGGGTTCGGACTGGCGCCACCCGAGTATATAAGAAGATGAGAAGGAAGCGGAGAGCGGATCTAGTCAATGTTTTCATGAGTGGAATCCACATTTTAACCATATCTTAATATCAAAGGCCGTTGATGACCAAAAGAACATTTTACTTTAAACATGTACCGCGGATTTAGAGTTTATAACGACATCTTATGCACCGGCGGCGATCTTGTTTGACAGGTGGGGAGGGGGGAAACACTTTTGAACTTGTCTGGTCAAAAAACAGTTTTCAACTGATCTCCTTAAAAAGAGGTCAAAACATGTTCTCGCGCTCACGCGCGATAAACTTTGTTCACCTTTTTTGGCGTTTCTTAAAAATTGGGGAGGGGCAAATGTATGGTGTGCCCCCACTGTTCAAGGTGGGGGTCTTGTCCCCCTCGACCCCCCGGGATTGCCACCCATGATCTTATGGAAACATATGCCGTTGGCGCGTATATTCAGAAATTGTTTTTGCATAATATTTGTTACAGCGCCAATGTATATGCTACAATGAATACCTTCTTATTCCAAAAGTTATGACTGCAATGGCCGTTGACGTCTTTAAAAATGTTTAGTTTACATCAGTTTATTTTCTTGATTGCAGATGATTCGTTCCAGGTCGTCATTGGTTTGCATGCGTATATTTCAGAGGCTTTTGGGTGCATGATGTTAGTATAGAGAGAAAATCAGTCGAAAGAAATTCTGTTATCCAGCAGGTGTATACCTATAAGGCGGCGACGTTTCTTTGATCTTCTTAATTTCAAATCAATTTCCTTCAATTTAAAAGTTAAGTATATATATATGTATATATTTCTTGACTGTTAACGGTTCTTGTCGATGGTCGGCATGCATACTCTACAGAAGTTAATATTATACCCGCCGAAACACGTCATGATAAATGGCAGTTACACTTTATAAAAAAGGTGTTAAGCGGTTCAATTATAATATTTGTCGTTTTGCGCTTAGTCCAAAGCTCCTTAAAACCAGTTTACTCTGTCGAGTTTCTTAATTTTACTTTATACTTTACCAGTTTATTTTGAATGGTCTCTGAGTATACGTTAAGCAGAAGGGCGATTTAGGACAAACAGGGAACAGTTTGAGGAGCGACGCTTAGCGTCAGTAGAACAGGAAATTAATTAACGATAGATGCGGCCAACGGTTCAAAGAGGGCGACGAATGAGGGGCGGAACTAGGGATGGGCGGAAAGGAGGAACAAAAGGAGGAACAAGGGCGAGGACGGTTAATTCTGCTATAGAAGAGGGAGGCCGAAGACCTCTTCTGTAGGTTGTGGAATGGAAATGGAGGAGGAGGAAGAAGAAGAAGAGGAGGAAGAGGAGGAGGAGCAGAAAGAAGAGGAAGAGGAAGAAGAGGAGGAAGAAGAGGAGGAAGAGGAGGAAGAAGAGGAGGAAGAGGAGGAAGAAGAAGAGGAGGAAGAGGATGTAAAAGAAGAAGAGGAGGGGCAGGAGGAAGAGCAGGAGGATCACGGAAGAGGAAGATGACCAGGAGGAATATGAGGAAGAAGAATATGACGACAATTGAGGAAGAGAAGGAGGAGAAGGAAGTGGAGGAGAAGTAGAAGGAAGAGGTGGAGGAAGACGATGCCGAGGAGGAAGAGGAAGAGGACGGAGAGGAGGAGTAGGAGGAAGAGGTAGAGAAGGAAGAGGACACGGCAGATGTCGCTATCACAGTCGGCTTTCATCCCCTAACGGATAGTCAATCCGAAACCAACGCTTCCTGCGGCTGTCCGCTCCTAAATTACAAGGAGGGAGAGAAGAATAGGGTGAGAAATGGGAGGAGTGTAAGGCATTAAATGAGTAAGCACAGGGTTGGGGTGGAGACTTGAACAGTAGGCTATGTTGGTTAGCTGCTGTTTAATGACACTGTGTCATAACAAAGATGATTAGCGTCACCCTCCTCCTTTTAACAAGCTTCGGGTTGGCATCATTAGGGTCTGGACGGAGTGAAAACAGTATGACTTAAGTGATTCTGGTTATATAGGGAGTACAAAAGTCTAATGGCTAGCGTGTTGGACTGTCAAACGAGAGGTGGGGGGGTTTCAAATCCCCGCGCGCAAAGGCGGAAATTTGAGGATCAGAGGGCGAGGAAGAGGACTGGCCAGTCATCCGCCCTCATATGCCGAGGCTAAGAAAATGAAGTCGTTAGCATTTTATAGAGTTACTATTGTTATTGTTATTATTATCATCGTCGTCGTCGTCATCGTCATCGTCATCATCATCATCATCATCATTACTAATATCATAAAATAATAATAATAATAATAATAATGATAATACTAATAATAATAATAATAATAATTATTATTATTATTATTATTATTATTATTATTATTATTATTATTATTATTATTATTATTATTATTGTTGTTGTTGTTGTTGTTGTTTTCGTCATCATCAACAACGCCATCATTACCATTAATACCCATTATTGTTATTTTCATTGTTATTATTGTCTAAAGGATGTTTAGCTGATTACGTTTGGGTTTCGTCACTTTCGTGCGCCATCTGTTAAAAGCTTTTGCAATGATCATTGCCGCTAGCCTATATAAGTCTCCAATTATTTATGCTAATAACAATGGGTTCCAAGCGTTTAAACGACATTTTGTTGAAGGATTTTGCAAGGAAGTTAACAGCCTTGAGCGCTCAGCTTATTTATAAAACGAACGATATTCTTGAAAGAGGTGTCTTATTTAACACTGTAACGACGTGCTACATTGGTTTCCCAATATTACTTTTAGTACACGATCGACGTTAAAGTGTTAAATTGATATTCTTTCTTGGAGAGTCTAATATTTTGTGTCAAACAGGGCCGTTTACACCAACCTTATAGCGTATCCTAATACATTTGATTATACATTCACTGATTAGCGTTCCCTCCTCATTAATCTAGGTTTGGGACTGACTCCACATGAGTACGGACAGCGGCGGAGTTTGGTGTTTAAGTTGGTTGCTTGCTTGCTTAATGACGCTGTGTCATAACAAATATGAATAGCGTCGCCCTCCTTCTTTATCCAGTCTTGAGATTGGCAGCACCAAAGTGTGAGCAGCGCCGAAGTTAACTTCAACTGGTTTCCTCTGTTAATGATGTGTTACGGCTGCCGAGGTCGTTGGGGTAGCCCTCCTTCTTTATATAATCTTGGGACGGGCTACAAGCGTGCATATAGTTGAACTCTGCATGGTGAGTTGCTGTTTAACGACGCTGTGTCATAATATAAATGATTGGCGTCGCCCTCCTCCTGTCTCGACGCTTCGGACTGGCACTACTGCAGGTGGCGTATAGTGTCAGAGATCTACTTAAACTCTTAGGATGATCCAGAGTTTAACGACGTCTTATAACAGCAAAGGCCATTGACATCGGGCAGTGTTTATTCTAGTCCCCCTCTTCTGGGAGGGGAAACAAGGTTTCTGGGGGGAGCAAAGCGATTTTTTCATCCATCTTGAAAAAATTTCAAAAAAATTGATGACTTTTTTTAGTCCTTCGTCCGATTTTTAACTTTTTCAACAGCAATAATTACTGTCTCAAAAAGGTTGATGACCTTTTTTTAGGAATTCATCTCTCTGGGGGAACCATGCATCCACATGTATCGTGGGGGGAAGTTTCCTCCCCTAAAGGTCTCTGCATTGTAATTTTGCTAGCCTCTGGGGGGAACATCAATCCTGGGGGGATATTTCCCCCTCCCCCCAAAGACGTCTAGATTAAACACTGGACATCGGGAGACATTAGTTTGGCGTAAGTATAATTATTATATGCCCACACAGCTTGGCGTTGTAGTTTACTCACCTTTATACCAATCTTCTGCTTTTACTAGTAGGGCACATACTACCCTTAAACGAGGTGTGTAGTTATTTTGAACAGTTCTCACCGATCCTATAACATACCACTGTTACCACAGCAGCTGTAATTCAACAATAGTTAAAGTCTACATCTGGTCACCACTTTTATATATAGTCTGCATAACAACAATAAAAGGTACGTTAAATTAATCGAAAGTTAAAATTCGAAAGAATTTAGTTATTTTAGACAAGTTTGATGGCGACTGGATCGCATTAATTTGTTTTAGAATAGTTTCGGTTATATATGGTTAGGCTAATTTTAATTAGATAGAAAAATGTAGATTACATCGAATGGGATTAAGTCAGACTTAAAAATTCAATAAGAATAGATTGGATACAATACCTTTATTTAACTTAATCATGAAAGTATATAAAGAAACGTTCCTAGTTGACGAGTCAGAATAAACATTCGCAAATTGGCCATAGATATGTGGATGTGTATATTTTGTGTGCATGTATTATCCATTGTCAGTCTTGTTGTCAAGACCTTAAACCTCAAGACCAAGACCAAGACCAAGACCTTGAACCTCAAGACCAAGACCAAGACCAAGACCTTGAACCTCGAGACCAAGACCAAGACCAAGACTTTGAACCTCGAGACCAAGACCAAGACCAAGACCTTGAACCTCAAGACCAAGACCAAGACCAAGACCCAAAAAAATCGAAATCAGGTCAAGACTTCTAAAAATTGTCAAGTCGGAATATTCGCTATTTTAATGAAAACATGAGTCTTTTATTTTATTCAAGCAAATTAACTTTAAATGAAAACTGCAGAGAAATCCGAATTTGTATTCAAAAGTCCTTCATGCAACCTCTTATACCAAATGCCTTTTGTATTTTATAAAAACCAATTCGCTCAGAATTTTCTGACCAAGACGTGCCTGGTGGGCCTCATAAAAATTCCGCCATGTGAAAAAATACGTTCTAGAGGTGCTGAAGTCGCTGACACACACACAGATTAGCTTTTCAAGCACTGGATGTAAATGTACAGATAGTGAGTCTTTTTGAAATCTGCCGCCAATGGGTTTTCCTGACCAACATGACTTGTATCCATCCATATATTGGTCGTATGATGCAAGCAGGCTTGATACAGAATTCTTGAGTTCTGTTAAATGACTGTTCATATTAACAGCCGGTCTTGGTCTTGGTCTTGCGAGACCAAGACCAAGATCTTGAACCTCAAGACCAAGACCAAGACCAAGACCTTGAACCTCAAGACCAAGACCAAGACCAAGACCTTGAACCTCAAGACCAAGACCAAGACCAAGACTTTTAAAAACGAACTCGAGTGCACTCGAGACCAAGACCTTGGTCTCGAGGACAACAAGACTGTCCATTGTTGTAGCTCCTTTTCTCACCTCCACAAACCTTATGGTCGTTTCGAGCGCTCATCACAGTTCCCTCCGCCCGTCTACGAAAACATCAAACACCGACGGCGCATATGTGCCTTCGTCGTTGCCATGGCAATCGCCGTAGCTTACGCGCTGCCAGAGCCGCGCGCCGTAGAGTTTCGACGGCGTCTTGATACCAGTTCTTTGAAGGTGGTCGACGCGCGTGACTCTTCTTTGTAGGGTAGCGGGTTCAGTGTCTACGCAACGACCGTGTCATCAGTACGCACAGTGGAATGAACACAGTAGTTGAATACTGATTTAGGATACTAGTTAGGCATACTGCTTCACAATGTATACTTAGTGATACTATGTAAGTAGGCTATATTGGTTGAATATATTAAGTAATCATGATTTAGGCTACTGAGATAGATAGATAGATAGATAGATAGATAGATAGATAGATAGATAGATAGATAGATAGATAGATAGATAGATAGATAGATAGATAGATAGATAGATAGATAGATAGATAGATAGAAGATAGATAGACAGACAGACAGACAGACAGAAAGACAGACAGACAGACAGAAAGACAGACAGACAGACAGACACACAGACACACAGACAGACAGACACACAGACAGACAGACAGACAGACAGACAGACAGAAAGATAGATAGATAGATAGATAGATAGATAGATAGATAGATAGATAGATAGATAGATAGATAGATAGATAGATAGATAGATAGATAGATAGATAAATATACAGACACAGAGACAGACAGACCCATAAAGAAAAACATATAGATACAAATATATGGCCTTTCAGAAACGTCACAAGAGCGACGACGCTCTGAAAGTGTGGATGGGGCTTTGACCGGACCACGTTAAGGACCAGGGCCGGGTGAAAAGGGCGAGGGGTGGACTGACGCAGGGACAGAGAAGAGAGTGTGAATTAGACGACCGCGGGGTGCGCTAAGAGGGCACTTGACTGCGAAAACCCCGAGGGTCAAATCCTATAATCATATCCAAATCATTTAGTCGTTCTCGTTGAGAGTTCTTCATTCGCTTTGTTCCTCTTGAAGTCGAGTAGTATTTGGGCAGACAGACAGACAGACAGACAGACAGACAGACAGACAGACAGACAGACAGACAGACAGACAGACAGACAGACAGACAGACATAAAGACAGACAGACAGACAGACAGACAGACAGACATAAAGACAGACAGACAGACAGGCAGACAGACAGGCAGACAGACATGCAGACAGACAGATAGGCAGACAGACGGATAGGCAGACAGACAGGCAGACAGACATGCAGACAGACAGATAGGCAGACAGACGGATAGGCAGACAGACAGGCAGACAGATATACAGACAAACAGACAGACATGCAGACAGACAGATAGGCAGACAGAGGGGTAGGTAGACAGGCAGACAGACAGACACAGAGATATAGACAGACAAACCTGTAAAGACTCAGACTTCACAAGAACAACGAATTCCCGAGACGTCAGCCAGGTAGAGAAACAGCCACATAATACAGACAGACAGACAGACAGACAGACAGACAGACAGACAGACAGACAGACAGACAGACAGACAGACAGACAGACAGACAGACAGACAGACAGACAGACAGACAGACAGACAGACAGACAGACAAACATAAAGGCAAACCAAGCGAACAAGAGGCAGTTATGCACCCAAACATACAGACGGATGGACGGACATAGACGGACAGACAGAGAGGAGACACACAGACAGAAACACAGACGAAGGCACAGACAAAGAGACTCATATAGACAGAGAGAGACAGACAGACAGACAGACAGACAGAGAGAGGAAACAGTTTCAAATCAGAGGCGACCCCTAGCGTCCAAATTATCGTCACTTCACTGTCCCTCGACCCGCCTCCTTCCCTCCCCTCCCCTCAGAGCTGCAACCTAAGACCATCCATCCTCCTCCTCCTCCTCCTGCTCCTCCTGGTCGTCCTCTCGATTCCTCTATACCTCGATCCTCCTCCTCCTCTCCTCTCCGTCCTCCACTTCAAGCGCCGGGTTAACAAGCGGCCTCTCATTAGAGGCACGGTGGCGCCCTTGCGACCGACCGAGGCTCCGTGCGACCGAAGAAGCGGGAAAGGTGAGAGGCTTTGATGAGGGCGCAAAGAGGGTAATCAACAGTTTAGCCAACACGTTCGACGGCGTATTTGGCCACCGGCTACGCGAGTAACCCTGTCCAACTTCTGTCCGCTTTCTCCTCTCCACCCCTCCGCAACCTCCCACACCCCAACCCACCCCACACAACGTATCGAGGCATCCATGTTTTGTCTGTATGTTCGTCTGGATTTTCCCATCTTTTGTTATTCTTTGCATTGTTTATAGTTGCTTTCCTTTTCCCTTCCTTTCTTTCTTCTTCCTTTTCCACCATCCGTCCATCTAGTTATCCTTTCTTCCTTCCATCTCTCTTCCCTCAATTCTATTTTTCGCGGTATAACTCCGCAAATGCCCGTTGTCGGGTCGTGGTGCCAGTCCCACCCACGCCTAGGGAAAGGAGGAGGGCGACGCTGATCATCTTTTTATTGACACAGCGTCGTTAACAGCAACAAACCAGCCAATACTTAGTATGCGGTTCATTAAAATGCAACTGATTTTAAATAAGACTGCTGTCTTTCTTTAGACACCTTTAAAACACTGCCATCGTCGATATATATAATATAATCCTCAGCTCAGTACCAAATTATTCAAGATGCACGACGACGATGTCGTTAAGGACCCTGCGGCCACAAGATGTCGCTATCGATTTTAAATAAAGTGGCTGCTTCTTTTTACACACCTTTAAAACGCTCCCAAGTGCGGTATATATAATCGTAAGTTCCGCGTAATACTTAATGTGTACTTCATTGATCGGCTATATGTCAGTGACCAACGCTATAACAAATTCATCTAAAACAGCGATGTCAAAGAGCAGGCCCGCGGGCCATTTCTGCCCCGCCGATGACTTTTTTCTGGCCCGCGGCTGTATGCCTAAAGACTAAAATATTTGAGAATAAGTGTTCGATTTTTTAAATTTTTCACAGTCAATACCAAATAGCCTACATAGAGTTTTTTTGACTGTTTCTATGTTAAAAGATGCACCATTTAAGATTCAGTTTTGCAAAATTATCTCACCGAGCCTCGATCCCTACCACATTTTGCTCAGGAGCCTTCGACACCTTGGCCCGCCACTTGCTGGAAAGTAATGCCACTGGCCCGCCACTGAAAAAGGTTTGACACTCCTGATCTAAAACGTTTAGTGTTTAATTCTGCCACGCCCAAACTCCACCACTGCTAGTACTCTGCATGGCAGTGTCAGTCCCAAGCCTGGATAAAGGAGGAGGGCGACGCTAATGATCTTTGCTATCACACAGTGTCGTTAAACTGAAACTACTACTACTCTGCCACGTCCCGCACCCCGGTAGTGCCAATCCCAAGCGTTGACAAAGGAGGAGGGCGACGCTTATCAACTTTGATACGACAAAGCGTCGTTAAACAGCAACTAACCATTACCACAACGACGTCAACGGGTATTGATGCCATAATATGCAGGAAAGTTTTCAATAAAAATGCGCTCTTGGACACCTTTGAAACGGTTTAATCCGATGCTATATGTTTAGCGGACGCGTTCAATCAGTGAATCAATCATGAATGACCGTATACGAATTCTAAGTGAGGTCGATTTCAATGGCCTTGATAGCCACACGATGTCGTTAAAAATGAATAATATAAATGATCTCTCTAGACACCTTTTAAACGCGTAAACCGACGTTATATGTTTAGCAATTGCGTTCAATGGGCAGATCAATTCGGATTGAGGTTGACTTCAACGGTTTTCGCAGTCACAGGATGTAGTTAAACACTGCAGAAAATAACAATGATCTCCTTAGACACCTAACTCCGCCTCTGCTCGTACTCTGGTAGTGCCTGCAGTCCCAAGCCTGGATGGAGGAGAAGGGCGAGGCTTATCATCTTTGTTATGAAAGTATACCCCTATCCCCAATCATCTAGGGAGCAATCCGTGTCTCTTTGCCTCCTCTCCTAGGAGTCACAATCTGCTCCGACCTTAGAATGAATATTCAACTTCCAAGGTCCTCTCAACCTCTTCATCATCACTCCATGCGCTTCAAGTCCTCCTATCCCATTCCACCTAATGTTTTGCAGCAAATAGCAAGGCCTGCAAGGGCCGGCACCATAGCTTCCATACTTTATGCTAACATCCATTAATATGTTGCAGTCTTCATTACTAAACTGTTTTTCTGAAGTTATAATCAATTGATATAAACTGTCTTTGTGGTTCTCTATAATCCCATCGCGTCTGTGTCGACGGGAACATAAAATAAACGAACATTTGATCTGATTTGATTTGATTGACACAGCGTCCTTAACCAACAACTTTCCTGACGGTGTCATGATGATGATGATGATGATGATGATGATGATGATGATGATGATGATGACGACGACGATGATGATGATAACGATGACGATGATGACGACGACGACAACAATAATATGCGTAAACGAATGTGAGTCATTGAGAGGCAGACAAACATACATACATACACATAAACACACACACACACACATACACACTTACATACAAAAAGACATACAGACTGACAAACGTATACATACATACATACATACATACATACATACGCACATGTATATACACAGACGGACAGTGAGACAGACAGACGACATCCTTGAGATCATAGTTCGAGAATTCGCATTTTACGAATTTTAAGAATTTTTAAAATTCACGAATTTTAACGAATTTTAAAACATCAGTTTTAAAATTCGTAAAAATTCGTAAAATAATAAAGTAATAGAATTTTTTGCCATGGCAACAAATTTTATTATTTGTTTACTTTTGAACTGTTTAAGCAAGTAAATGTGAATGTCATAGGAATCAATCAGCCGTAAAAGATAGCTGACTAGCAACACAATTATTAGTACTGATATTCAGTTACTATTCTACTTGGAGTCTTGAACTTCGATTTCTATCATAGTTGGGGTGTGTGACTGTGTGTCAGTCAGCAGAACGAAAAACCACCAGTGCCCCATGCAGCTCCGGTGTTACCAGTCAACCTCTAACACAGCTTGCAACCAAACATGGTTTAAAATGGTTGGCAACGTTCACCGAGCTGTGTCTTCTACTTCACCGTCCTCCTCTCGTCAGGAGCAGCCCACTGCTCCCACTCGACTCCGGTTCATGAATTTTCGCCATGCAAATGCTCCCGAATTCCGGCAGAACCAACAGAACCAACAAATTCCTTGTCACAAAAACAACACTGTATTTTTGGATTACCTTTCCTTCTCCTCCTAAATTACTACATACTTCCACTCCGGTCCATGTTCTTTCATTTAACAAAAATTATATTTTAACTGAATTAACTCGTTACGTAATAAACTTTTATATTGAATTTTACTGTTTTTACAATAAATTCTAAGCAGAAGCTTAACACAACAAATCATGACGTCATCACCTTTGTTGTTGCTTACGCTGTTTTTGCAAAATCCACTGTCAATGTAAAAAAAAGGCCCAACAATGGCCCAACGAATTTTTACGAATTTTTACGAATTTTAAAATAGACCAAAAATTCGCGAATTTTTACGAATTTTAAAACCAAAAGTCACGAATTCTCGAACTATGCTTGAGATGGTCTTGAAAGACGCAAATGATCGGATAAAAAAATACATAAGTGAATACATCTCTACATGCGTATAGGTCTATATATCTATGTACAGACGGAATATATAGTGTGTATGTATATACACAGATATATACAGAAGGAGTATACGTATATAAATAGGCTACATCATATATATGTATATATATATATGTATATGTATATGTATATATATATATATATGTATATATATATATGTATATATATATGTATATATATATATAATGTAGTCGGAGAATAATGCGGAGTTTACGGTTGGTTTACCCGAGAGGGCAAATATTTTCCTCTTCCTTCGTTCCATTGTTGCTCACCAGGCGGCGTCCAAGAAAACTATTCCGAATCGAATCGATGGGGAAACTGAACGCCCGACGACCCTCCGGATAAAAGACCCCGTCCCGCCCCACCACGCCGACCCCACACCTGCTCACCCACCCACCTACAGCGCCCTTGCCTCGGGTGCCAACGGGGGGTTGGAGTAATTGGAGGGTGGTAACTGAAAAGACGATTGGAAACGCCAATATACAAACACTCACACTGTATACAAATATATGCACGCTATAGATATATGTGATATTGTTTCATATGTAAAATATGGTCGATACATATATATATGTATATATATATATATATATATATATATATATATACTATGCCTAAATAATAATAATAATCATAATAATAATAAAAATAATAATAATAATAATAATAATAATAATAATAATAATAATAATGATAATGATAATAATAATAATAATAATAATAATAATAATAATAATAATAATAATAATAATAAGGAAAGAAAATATGCTGCCATCTCACAATCGCACCACTTCATCCCTGTGGCAGTCGAAACCTCAGGAAGCTGGCATGCTGAATCACTGGATTTCGTCCAAGAACTTGGAGCCAAGATAAAAGCAGCGACAGGTGACCAGCGTGAGACCAGCCATCTGCTCCAGCGCCTATCAGTCGCCCTACAAACTGGAAACTCCCTATCTGTTCTAGGCACCTCCGATTTGAACAATAAGGAGACGGTGCAGCCAGGACTATATGGCAGCCTATAGCCTAGATACAGTGACTGGAAACAGTAAACAATTCGTCTGTATATGAGTGTATTGGTTGTATGAAGAAATAAATTCGTATAATAATAATAATAATAATAATAATAATATATAATAAGCATAAAAGTAATAATCACAACAACAACAACAATAATAATTATATTAATAACAATTACATTTTGAAAATGATATTGTAATAATAATAATAATAGTATATCTCTAATTTGTTTATTGCGCAAAGTAAGTAATACATCAGTTACAGTCGTGTATCAACAAGTACTGCATGTGAAACAGAAACCAAGAAAAGCTAATAGCTTATACTGACCTTGGCCCCTCTTTCTTGATCATTACTCTTTCTCAGTACAGTGTTTGTTGCTCAGATAAGAACCGCAGTCTTAAACACCTTTTTTACAGCCTTTTGCTTCGTCATATAAACATAAAACGAGATGCTTTATCATATTTATTTCGTACTATCACAGTATTTGGGCGGGTGGCCAGTTATGTCCCTCGCCGTATCATCTTCCCACCGACAGTGTGCGGTCAGTGTACTCATTACGGTTGGTTTCGTTAATACTTAATTTAAGAACTAATAAAGTTATAAACTCAGCCGTAATGAGGCAAATAAGCTTGAAACGAACAAACCTTTGTTTTGGCTAAGCAATTTTTTTAATACAAATCAATAACCGTAAATGAGTCTTGATATATAAAATAATTATAAAGTTAAATAAAGGTAGCGTAATCCAAAATGTTCTAATTGAGTTTTATTCTGGTTTAATTCCATTAGACGTAATCTAATCTACTTCTGTTTGTATAATTACGTAATTAGTTCTTAAATGATAGTAACAGTAGTATTATACAGTAGTAATAATGATAACGATAATAATAATAATATTCAGTGAAGTAACGATAACATACAGAGTGCAGAGTGTAAAGTAGCAACGGTTTAATAGGCCTAATAGTAATAACCAGGACAGTTACGAAAGTGGGTCGAAAAATAAGACAAAGCACGGGTAAGCAAATGCAGGTGTATTGACCAATTAGATTTAGTTACATATTAACATTGGAACGTTTTAGAAACCATAACTTTTAGTTGTTCTTGAAAGTATACAAACTTTCCATCTTAATAGGCCTATCATCTGACAATAAGTTCCGCAATCTAGAACCAAGAATTCACAAGCTATTAATTATATCTACAGGCATGCAGCACGAGCGTTTGTAAGGAAAAACAAAATAATTTGAACCTGTATCAACCGGCTTCAAATTCAAATTACATTAACCATAATAAAGATAATAATAGTAATAATTTATTATTGCTTTGCGACATTTCACGTCGTTATAACGTCGAGCCCGCCACACTTAATGAGTTAATTAATGAGTAGCCGGTAGCGTTTCGTTCGCTATAGTTTCTGTTTAACGAAAAGGTGTCATAACAAAGATGATTAGCGTCGTCCTCCTCCTCTCCACACGTTTGGGACTGGCGCTTCCACAGGAACGGCAATGCCGCATTAATTGAAAACCGATAGCCGTCCTTGTATGTCTAAAGCAGAGTGGCCGCTGTTTGCCTAACGGAGGGTTGGCGAACCTTTTTATGCCAAAAATGCCGTTAAATCATTTAGAAAATACCCTCGCTTGTTTTCGGAACTTTGCACAATATAGAGCCTATAATTAGTTTTATCACATAGGTTTAATTAACAAAACGTAACAAAAAAACTCAGACGCTATTTCAAAGATGCTTTTAGAAAGGTGATCAGATCGTTAATAAAATCCTTCGCTAGAGGGATTGTGGATTTCGAAATTCGAGGTCTGGAACGCTTTGAACCCCGCGTGATCCGCAAGTCACGATTAAATTGCTTCTCAAACATCCGATTTAAAGGTGTCTGAATATCGATCACAAGAGATCGCGTTGGGCGAATATGCCCTGTGATGTATCCAGAATACAGGACAGCATCCTACCTTTGCAATTTAAGTCGTAATACATTCACATAAAAATTCAAAATAATAGTAAATAATGACAATAATAGTTAATCATTTGTAATTGCTTGGCGGCATCTTTTATCTGCCGTTAAAGTCTGGCGCCAACCACCGACACCCAAAAAAATCTTCAAAAGCTTTGCTAGTGAAGAATAAATAGTATCTGATGCATCCGTTTTAAAGGTGTCTAATGTCGAGGCTAAAACAAGTGAAGACTAACAGCCCGCTGTCAGAAGCCTAGGACAGAAGAAGGGAAGTAAATCTCCGCCAATGCCCGTTCTCTGGTAGTGCCAGTTCAAAGCTCGAATAAAGGAGGAGGGCGACGCTTATCATCTTTGTTATGACACAGCGTCGTTAAACAACTTACCGAGAGGAGACATGGAGCCGCAAAGGCGGGTAACGTTACTAAAAGAAAGCTGGAAGGCGGATGGGAATGATTTTGAAATATTTTGCAATTGCAACATATATTTAAAATAACAGTTTGAATGTTTTAACATTACTTTTCAAATCCACTGCTAGCTTTGAATGCTTAATACCGATTTTTGGTGTTCAATGAAGGGCTTCAAATTCAATAACTCTAATCCATATTCAAAGTGGTGTACCTCTGAAGTAGGCCTACCGTGAGAATATGAATAGCATGCATGTCAATAAGCTTATCTCGTCTTCGCATGCGTGTGGACGTGTATTTTTAAGCGTATGTGTGTAGTTTCAACAGAGGGCGTCGTTTAAGATGTCTGCAAACAGTTTATTTTGACAGCTTATTGTCAATAATAGCGACAAACATCCCGTACATTTAAAGAATAATCACCGGGCTACACGCGTAAGTGGCCGCACGATTTAATGCGCATTTTCATGTACCGCTAGAAGCATTGTTGATACTGTGGCGAGAAAAGCTCGGCTACAAAGAGCCAAAACAGTAAGGCTTTGCGAAAGCATGTTCGTATGGTTTGAGGAGGTTTAGTTGTCGGGGTAGGAGGGATTGGGGGTTCAACTCCTAGCTCTTCTTCTCTCTCAGCTAGCTGAAAGTAAATATAACTAAAAAGATGCTGGGGTCAGAAAACTAAAATACCTCATGAGTCGTCAGTTGTTTTGTGTTCACAATATTCACAATTGCATTACATTTTGACCAGCGTTTGTACATTTGGATAATCAGAAAAATTTTCAAGCCCCTCCCGTAGGCCCTACCCGGACTCTTTTTTGAAAACCAAAACATTGGCTTCCAATTATAGTAGTTTCCAGTTTGTAACGACATCTTGTCGCTGGGTTCGCCCTCCTCCTTTATCCAGGCTTGGGGATAATACTACCACAATACGGGCAGTGGCGGAGTTTGAACATCGTCTATGTAATAGTATACCCTACAACTTTCTGCATTAGGTTGCCCCTACAAAATGACCTCCTTGGTTTTTCTTTACCTCTATTCTGCAAGGGCTTGAAAACCATATTGTTTCAGCCTGATTTTCAACCTCTAGGTTTACCACTGGCGTAAATTTGTCCAAAATATTGGCGGAGTGCTGATTTGGTCATTTATTCTACACTTGTTGCATTGAGTGTACAGTCCATCTCAATTATTGGGGGGCACGTGCCCCGGCTCCCCCACCCCGAGTCTACGCCTATCAGGTCTTTACTGTACAACGTCTCTGACGAGTCTCTATTGAAGAGACGCTATAAATTACAATAGTCAAATCAGCCCCAAAATACACGACTATACATGTACTATACCTCTATGAGAAATACCCAGAACTCACATATATCCAAAGCAGCAATTAGCACATTAATAAATACAGAGCATTTATATAGCATTGAAATACACAGCGAGACAGGAAGATGAACTGAACGATGTTGGAACTCGTAAAGTTATTTGGTTTTCATAAATGGGAATCTGTTAAAGGCTTCATATGTGGTCTTGGCAGATTGGACTTTCATCACATTATTAAGAAACGTCGCATGGTGTTCTATTGGCGAATAGTTCACTCGACATCAGATCTATCACCAGAATATCTGCAAAAAATGTTGTAGTCATTTTGGTGTCACCCCCTCTGAAGGTGTGACCCGGTGCGGCCCGCACCCCTCTAGTGACGCCACTACATACAGCATTGCGCATGTGCGTTGTACTGCTGCAGTGCTTGGCGCTTGATTTCTTTCTTTCTGCCTTCGGACGTAATAAAGCGCTCAAATAGCGCCACTTAAAATATAGGCTATCCAGATCAGCTGTATTCTTCTGTCTCTGGTCTTCTGGCTACCGGACTTGGTTCTTTACTTTGGTATCTCTGGATAACCCCCCTTTGAATCGACCCAGCGCTCGTGAATAAACTGGTGCCCCGCGCTTTGATTTCGAGAATTGCTTAAGAAACGTGGAGCACACGAATACGATATATACGATGGATTTGTTAGACTGCCTTGTTTTGACGCCTCCATGCACGAGGTATGTACCTACCTATGACGTATATACCATACCTATTTAAGGCGCTACATAAAACCAGTTACATGCATGCATACGGAGGATTGTGTAAAACACATAACTCCGCACAGGCAAGAACTCTCACCGAGCGCAAACAGATAGTGTTACGCTTGTCGACATATATTCTTTGAAGTCTAGGTCGACGCCCGTGTTCTTTCCCACGCGATTCGTGCCCGTCCCGGCGTCGAGCCCAACCCCACGCGGACACATCTCGCCGGAGGACCACCCCTGATCGGGGCTGTTTACCCCCGTCCATCTGGTACAGCGGGTCGCATTGTTGTGGGATTACGTCGTGACGCGGCGTTGCGTGCCACGAAATTATACTTCAAGTTTAACCCATGTACATACACACTGGGGACGTGTCGGATCGACCAACCATGTAGTTCATGTGGGGCGGTGTCGCCGGCAGCGGGGACCGTTATTTGTCTAGGGTATTTCGCGAAAACTGTTGACGGTTCGAACGATAGACTCGATACAAACGGTCCATGTTGAACTTTCCAAGTCGGCGAAAAACATCGTAATAGCCGCGCGTGTTCGGCGTACAAAGACGATCGTTACGGAATAGGAGACGGTCGAAGGGTCGCCCGGTCGGCTGACAAAGCGAACGGGATTTAAACCGACCAGCCTCTGAACAAACACGGCGGGGTAATGGCAAAGTTATCGGTCATTTGTTACGTACCTCTGTCAACATTGGTACCAGAGGTGAGGTTTGTGCGGTCGATGGAGCTGCGGTGGTGCATCGGCAAACACCGCAAAAGCAACATTGCCGGGCCACACAGAGTTAGAAACACAACGGGAAGCCGCAAAGGATTTCGTGAATGCCGACTGTTGACGGAATGAAGGAAAGGCTGAGGGCCGACAGGAAACACCTCACGTTCGTTGGTCCACAGTTTCCTCCTGGTTGTTATTATTAATAAATATTGTCGTAGAAGACAATTTTTATAGCGCCGAAGTTTAACGTACGAGGCTTCAACCGATGGCACAGCAAAACCAGGTTGTAATGTTTCAAGTAGAAAACGAAATGACACAAGCGACTGAAAAGAAATTACAGATACAGGGAGAGAGTTAGCAGAACGCAGACAAAAAGGGAGAGAACTAAGACAATAGGAACCAGCTATGGCTGTCTCAGACCCTCGTTAAGGTTTTCTGCTCAAGCAAAGTACAATTGTTTTATAGCCCCAGAGATGAATTCATGAGGTTGTTTCGTGGCTTCATTTGATTTGTGAAAGTATGCAACCAAGTGGCCCTCAAACCCGTTTTGGCAGATGTCTGCAAACAGAAATTACCAGGAAAAAACGGTTAGGGGTCATCCATAAAGGACGTCCGCAATGAGAGGGAGGGAGTGGTCATCAAAATGCGGACAAGGGGCGGGGGTTATGACCAGTGCGGACGTCCGCATCTAACCTTTTGAATTTGATAGTTTTTTAAACGCCACCTTGTTTCAACCTTCCCCGAAAGACGAAAAGGTCAGTGAAGTGATTGCCTAAATCCTCATGCATCGTGTAACCTTTACTGCGACTTTAAAGAGGCTTTCATTATTGCACATCCTGTGATATGAAACACGAACTGTCAATTGAACGTGCACAGGAACTGTGGAATAATTGTAAAAACAATTAATATTATGACATTAAAAATTGGCTTAGGCGTGCGGACGTCCGCAAACAGGGAAAGGTCAAATGCGGACAAGGGGAGGAAGAGGTCCAAAGTAGGTCATATTTTGCGGACGTCTTTCATGGACGACCCCTTACAAAATAATACGTGAATTGCCAGAGAAATAAAGAAGAAACAGAATATTTAACTAAAGAAGACAAGTCCCGGAGACAATTGGGTCAAAGGTCAGCAAATAGTACCCCCACCCTGTTGCAGTTAGCCTTGTAAGATCAACAAGGTAATCGCAATTAGAACTGATATAAAAACCCAACCTCAGTCTCCTTGGTACAGGTAGTCCTATGGGTGTCCATAAGAGTATGGATGCCCATAAACAGGGTATAGGGTGGATGTAGACAAGGCGCAGGAAGGCCCATTTTTGTGCATATTCATTTATATGGACGACGACCCGATTGACGTGTCTGTGTGGGAACGCCAGTGGAGACCTTCTCCAGCTATGCCTCTGATTTAAGTATTGACGTATGGCACATAAATCCCACATACTCTCTCGTGTCAAGTGCTATTGTAGGTACTCAAAGCACAACCATCTAATGACAAAGCACCAATCGATGGCGCTGAGTAATTGCGAGTGAATAACTTGCTCAAGGTCCCTACACAGAAACCGTCTCAGAGGAGGAGGATCGAACCCGTACTCTCCGTGTTACAAGGCGACCGCTCGTCTAACCATTTCAACTTGGCTTCTCCAGTGGATCATTATTTTATGGTGATCACATTCGACACAACACCGACTGATGATTACGGCGCTATAGAAGTTACTGGATTAGATTAGATTGAATGACGCTATATACAGACCACCAGATGCGTACATTAATACATGTATTATGACAGCAACACTATGGTAGTCCTTCAACTTTACCTAGAAAAAGAGCAATCCCTAAGTATCTTTGTACAGACTTGCATTCACCCTAAATATACATATATTTAAGAAGGGAGGTCGGACAGTCCATTAAGCTAGCCCCGAGGCAGACACGGGTATTAAGCAATAAGCATTAACGACTTCATTTTCTCATCCTCGGCATATGAGAGCGGGTGGCCAGTCCTGTCCCTCGCCGTCTCATCTCCCAACGACAGTGTACAGTCAGCGTACTCATCATAGCTGAGTTGGCTATGGGGGGCAGGTGGAGCAGAAGACTGGAACTAAATTTGTGCCCTGGAAGGTATCTGAACCCCATCCTCTCAATCGACAGTTCAGCATGCTAACCGCTATACCGCCAAGCACATCTCCACTGTGAGATGGTGAGGGAGAGGACCGGCCACCAGCCCTCATATGCAGAGGCTAAGAAAATGAAGTTGCTAGCATTTCATACTCACAACAGCCTCAGGGCTAGATCAGTCAAAAACCCAAGGACAAACGATCTCAAGACTGATTGGGCAAAGTCATCACCCAAAAACGTTCTCAATTAAAACATTCATTTGAACAGTTCAAGAACAGATGCTGCAACCCAAACGAACACCTCTCTACACTGTTTTACCCCCCAAGGAAAAAGTCTCTCTTTCTCTTCGTTTCCTCGACCCGGGAAAACTCTCAGTTCAGAAAAGCTACGCGCGAGTAAAACTACTTAACGAGTCCGAGTTTCTTGGCTTCGGTTTCATAGATCAGTAGTCGCCACATCTTCACGACAAATACCTCCGCCTCATCATCGAGAACCTACAAAGGGAAACAATTGTAATTATAATTGTAATTAGTAACTTCTATAGCACTGGTGTCTAATGCACACGGCAACTACCGAAGGCGCAACAAAACCAAGCTATAGTCCAGAAAATCAGTCCGTAAGACAGAGAGCAGCCTATGATGAACACTGAATAATACAGAAACTGAAAAGGTAATATAATAAGATAAGGTAAAGGTACTACTATAAATTACAGGTAACAATAGGTAATTAAAGATGCTAAAGTAATAGGGTAGGATAAGAGAGATGGTAATAGGTAAGAATAAGGTAATGAATGACCTAATAACTAAGCATCAAGCAATGCCAAAGTTAAAGGTAATTACAGGTAATATCTATATAAATAAAGCAAAGACTCTGTCTGTCTGTCCCTCTGTCACAGCGATCTTTGACCGGGATGCATTTCTACACCTTTCGACCTTTTTACTCCAAACCTTGACTACTGTCTCGGGGTGGGCATTACACACCCAGTGTGAGGCTTCGCGTCCCCGTTTTCACCGCTTCCATGGTGAAAACCTCTAAAAAACCCACTTCTTAAAAATTCGAGTCGACCTATTTTCATTCGCCAGATGGCACCACCTGAGAAGATTCTGTGTGTTTCACCGAAAATTCTCTGTCACCGGCACGCATTTCTAAAGATTCGCCAGATGCGCAGCCGTATAGATTTCACTTCACATTAACTGGTGGTGGTGGTGGCTTATAACCCTGGGCAATGCCGGGTAAACCAGCTAGTAAGGCAATAAGGTAGAAACAATGTGAAGGCAATAGGTAAGATAAAAAGGTTACGATGTAAGATAATAATCTTCACCTTCTCTGTCCTTGGGCAGGAACAGATGTCCAATGGTGTCACTCCTCTCTATGCTGGATAACAGATTCACTCATTATCATCATTATCATATTAAGCATTTATGAAGCACCACTGGCTAAACCCCAGGCAATAAACGTCTCAGGGGAGGAGGATCGAACCCATACTCTCTGCATTACAAGGTGAGAAAAAAGTCGTCACTTACCATAGATATATCTGCTAAGATGCTGCTTGGAGTGCTGTTGGCGATGACCTTTTTACAGATGAATTCCGACAGAGTGGGTTCGTCCTCTCCTATGTACTCAACGATCTTCTTATTCACCCACGGCTTGATCCGCCGATCCATTAACGTCTGAATACAACAAAACAAACGTAGCATTCCTCTCTCTGTCCCATTTAAATTTAACTTAAAAACTTCTATAGCACGCGCGTCTAAAGCGCAGGGCATTAACCAATGCGCACCAAAACCTCTCGCACTTTGTTGCACTTACAGAAACAACAAAAGATTGTTTTGACCAAAACCATTTTCGATTTGTTGATTTGAAAGATCATTCCGCACTTACCTATTGGACCGATAATGATTCGCTGTAATTGAATAGACCACAGACCATTTGCTGAATGGACCAAAAGACCATTCTGGTTCCACTGAATGGACCAAAAGACCATTCTGGTTCCATTGAATGGACCAAAAGACCTTCTGGTTCCACCGAATGGACCAGAAGACTACTTTAGCTTAGTATTATTGATCAAAGATCTCTTCAGCAATGTCCGATCGACCAAACACCATTTTGGTTTAACTGAAAGGACTATTATGAACATTTCTGCATTCTCAGGGTCTTGTCAGATCCATGAAAAGACTATGCCGGAAATGAAGCAAAGATCATTCAACCTTGTCAGCGTCTCTATTGGCAGCGAAACAGCATGATACATAGAAGCCCAGACAGACAGACAGACAGACAGACAGACAGACAGACAGACAGACAGACAGACAGACAGACAGACAGACAGACAGACAGACAGACAGACAGAGACGATTAGGCAATAATTAGAATACCACTTGATGGGACAGAGATTGAAACAGAGACAGACAGACATACAGAAAGACAGAGACACAACGAGACAGCGAGACATAAAGAAAGAGAGGGACATAAAAAAAGAAACAGAAAGACATTCTTACCGAATCGACCATGGTCCAGTCCAGTTTATACGCAAACAGTTCCTCCTTCGCTGTTGGAATTCGCTCGATCAGATTCTTAATGCACTTGCGTTTCTCCTCGGCGCTTGTCGGCTTAACCGCTGGCAGGACAGCCGCCTTCTCGTCCTCCGAATATTCGAGCGGAACAAGCTTCCTCCGCTTTGCCGATGAAACCTCCTCTTCTTCGTTGTTGAAGACGTCACCGACCGTCAGACGCTTTCGCTTCTGTGGTTCACTTGGACTCTCAACAGAAGAACCTTAACAGGAAACAGAGTGACTTATTATGCAAGATGTACGTTAAGGGATGTTCAAAGTTTGAAGGTTTAGATATCTGAAAGAATGTGAATTTATGGAAGGAGAATGAGAGACAGACAGAGATAAACACACACAGACAGGCCGAGAGAGACAATGAAAGAAAGACAGAGAGAGATAGATGAAGAAAGTAAAAGAAAGAGAGGAGAGATAAAAGTAAGAATGAGACACATAGAGACAAAGACACACACAGCACAGCACCAAAATACACAGCACCAACACACACAAAGCACAACACACAGCACCAAACCACACACAAATCACAACACACATCACAACACACAGCTGCAAAACACACAGCACCAAACACACACAGCACAACATACAGCACCAAACCACACACGCAGCACCAAACCACACACACAGCACCAAAACACACACACAGCACCAAAACACACGCAGCACAACACACACACACAGCACCAAAACACACGCAGCACAACACACACGCAGCACAACACACACACAGCACCAAAACACACAGCACCAAAATGCACAGCACCAAAACAAACAGATGGAAAATGCCTTACCGAGCTTAAGCCCGCTGAAACCCAGCTTTGTCTGCTGTTGTTCCTCCTTTGAGATCAGTCCCCCTATACTCGGTGACAGTCCTGACATGCTGTCCTCCGACATAATCGGTGGTGGACAGGGCAGACTCATCCCGTGCTTGCTGCTTTCCGACTGCTCAGGGGAGCTGAACGCCGACATCGACCTTGGCGTCGGTTCGGGGGCTATGCGGACAGGCTCCGGGGCGATTCGAATGGGTTCGACCGGGCGCATCGTCTGGGCCATCTTGGGGAGCTTCTGGTCGATGACTAGGGGTCCATCGCTGTGGTCGGTCTCGGGGGTCCGGGCCGATTCGATGATGGGACTCGGGGATTCCGGTTCGGGAGACTGTGGCAGGCGCGGAAGGAGGTGCTCTTCACGCTCACGTTCAATCTGCAGAGACAAAGGGTTCAAAAATGTGTCATACACTTCGGTAATTGAAGTATTATTGTTACTATTACTATTAGAAAATTTAATCATTTCATTATTTATAATTTTACAATTTACTACAAATTTTCTTTATTCTTTTGTAATGCATACACTATTATTATTATTATAAAATTTAATTATTTAATTCGAAAAATTTATAATCCATTTTGTAAAGCAGATATTATTATTATGAAATTTAATTATTATCCCAATTGCCATGCAGACATTCATTATTATTATTAATATTATTATAAAATTTAAATATTTACAATTTAATTCAAAAACATGTCACTAATTTTGTAAAGCACATATTATATAATGAAATTTAATTATATAATTATTTACTTACCCTGGCCATTTCTGACTCGAGATCCGGATGTCCCTCTTCCATCAGCTTCTTGCGTATCTCCTCCAGTTCATCTCTTTCTCTCTGTCGATCCCTTTCGTCCGCCTCCATCTCCTTCTCTCTCTCCGTCAGCCGACGCTGTAGTGCGCTGCCTCTGTTAACACAACAAAAAGTTTTAGTTTCTAATCTAATACAATTACTTCTGCTAGTATCATGAAGTGCAAGGAATTGGTCAATGGTTGCATCAGGTGATGCTGAAATCCCAAGACATGATGGCGAGTTGTGGTAGCCGATTGGTTAGAGCGTTCGCCTTGTAACGTGGAGAGTATGGGTTCGATCTTCCTCCCCTGAGATGGTTACAATTACTCAGCACCATCTATCGATACACGCACAATAATAGCAAGTTCTTAACATAATGGGGTGTGGTGGTTCAGTGGTAAGTTCAGCGCCTTGTGACCTGAGGGTTGCAGGTTCGAATCCCACTCTAGCCGCTGCATACGGACCTTGGGCAAGTCCTTCACTCGGAATTGCTCGTGGCGCTTCGGCGTGAAAACTCCAACACAGTATAAAATGCTGTAGTCGGGAGCGCCTCTGAGTAGTAGATGACTTCGAAAGGCACTATAGAAATATCCAAAATAAATAAATAATCTGATGCTTGTCATGAGCAGTGGAGCTGAACAGAACAAAGAAAACAAGTGCGAAAATTAATGGTTCCACCTGAGCCCCCTGGCCAACTCAGTTATAAGTACACTGACCGTACACTGTCGGTGGGAAGATGAGACAGCGAGGAAGGACTGGCTAGCCGCCCTCATATGCCGAGGCTATGGAAATGAAATCGCTAACACTTCATACCCAAATGGCTGCCTCTGGGCTAGCTTAAGGCATTGCACTTCTTCTATTGTTATTCTGCTAGTATTATTAGTCAATAAGCGTTCAGTATGGCTAACTTGTAGTATTTGACATCATCTCTTTCGTCGTCATAGTCTTCAAGGAATTCCCGCAGGCGCCTTGCCTCCTTCGCTTCCTCACTCAGTCGTTCTGTCTCCCTTTCCTTCTCCTTTTCGTACTCTCGCGCCTTCTTTCGTTCCCTTGCTTCCCATTTCTTCAGCATCTGAAAGTGAACAGTGAATGCTCAGTTACCACACAGTGATTATTATTAACGAGTAACTTCTATAGCGCTGGTTTCTAATGCACAAGGCATCAACCAATGGCACACCAAACCCAGGCCGTACGAATGTCAGAAAGTTAAGCAGTGAGTTTTGCTTTCGTAAGAACAGCTGTTAAGTGTAACTGGACATTTATTTATATAGCACCACTATTTTAACAATCTCTTAAACGCAAACAACACATGCCTTAAACAAAACTATTCTAACTTGCAAACTCATCGGCTTTCACTTGTAACTCGACTAAACTAACTCACAACTCAACTAAATTTCAGCTCAATCATTTCAACTTGTAACTCAATAACATTAACTTCCAACTTAAATACACTAAATTACTCCCAACATCCATGTAACTTAATCACCAACTTCCAACTCAAATACACTAACTCACAACTCAACCACAGTGTACTTTAATTTTTCAAATCCAACTTGTAACTTACTCACTGCACCTCAACTTCAACTACACTAACTTGCAATTCAACTGTTCTAATTTTTTAACCCATCTACTGTAACTTCTAACTCAGCCAGACGACATTAAAAAGCCGTTCACTTCTTGGTAGGCCGCTTCCTTTTCGCGCAGACGACGTTCCAGCTTTCTCCGTTCGTACAACTCTTCCTCATCTTCCGCATCAACGTCTCGATCCCTGTTTCTGTCAAGAACAACCCTCGTCAATCACCACCAAATTATAAGCAATGTAAACAGTACCACAAAAACAAAGGAAAAGAGACACAATTAATTGCTTTGTGACATGTAGTCTGCTGTTACGTTGAGCTTTATAAACTTAGTCGAAGTCCTAAAACTAAACATTCGATTGACCCTAAATGGTGAATAAATAGTGTTTGTTGTGTATGTTTTAAAGGTGTCTAACAGTAGACCAAATAGATCGCATTTAACGGTTATAAACCTTATTTAACCTTTGCAATTTTCATCTTATTATAACAGTTTTGAAACAGGTACTAACTCGTTAGAGCAGTCACCTTGTAACGCGAAGAGTACGGGTTCGATCCTCCTCCTCTGAGACACTTGCTGTGTACCGTGTAGAGACTGTGAGCAAGTCCTTCACTCACAATTGCTCAGCGCCATCGACTGATGCTTCGTCATTAGATACTGGCGCTTGATAAATGCATAATAATAATAATAATAATGAACTAATAACAATGATAACACAATAATGATAATAATAACTACAATAATAATAATGAAAATAATCATAATAACAATAATACTAATAACAATAATAAAATGATAATATTAATAATAATAATCCAATGTCACAGTTAAAATCACTAACCTATCACTAAGAGGTGATCGGTCGCGAGTTCGAGACCGACTTTTTGGTCGTTCTTTCTGTCTCTGCTGTTCTCGTTCTCTCCGTTCTCGCTCGCGATCTCGCTCGCGGTCCCTCTGTCGCTCGCGTTCTCGTTCACGCTCGCGTTCTTTCTCTTCATCTCGGCGACGGCGCTGTTCTCGCTCTCGTTCACGTTCTTTCTCTCGCTCTTTCTCCCGTTCTTTGTCGTTCTCGTCCTGAAAACACAGACAACAGCTCGTCAAGAACTGCTCACTACTCTGCAATATCTGAAAGAATTATTTACAAGTCTGTATATGAACATTTGCATACAAGCTGAAACCCTTCCGACTTGACGCAGCGCTCGTGAATAAGCTTGTCTTTAGAGCTGCGCTTTAGAAATTTAGAGTTTACAATGACAATATGATGTAGGTCGTGTGGTATCGAATAATTTGTATGCCTCTGTAAGTCGTAACTGTAATTGGAAGTGCTTATTTATATAGCACCACTTCAAGAAAACTCATCAGAGGTGCTCGAGACCTGACTGACAAGACCACGATCGAAGAGAACAGACTTGAAGCGCTTGCCAAATAGACGCACGGAAAGTAGAAGCTCATGTCGCAGACTGCGTGGAAGCCAGTTCAAAAAGAGAGGCCGACCACTGCAAAGCTTCCATGTTGCAGTAGTTCTCAGAGGCATAGTCCTACAGGTTGAAGGAGGTGTTATTATTATTATTAATATTATGCATATATTATTTAATGATGAGGCATCAATCGATGGCGCTGAGTAATTGTGAGTGAAGGACTTGCTCAAGGTCTCTACACAGTAACCGTCTCAGAGGAGGAGGACCGAACTCTGTGTTAGAAGGAGAGCGCTCAGGCAATTGGCCACCATGTCACATAAGTTTAAATCAATAACAGACAAAAGATGATAACAATCAGACAATAAAGACCATTTACCTCTTCCGCTTTTATGGTTCCTTGGAACATAAACTGTTCTGAAATACAATTTCTATCGAGATCGCGCCACACAAAGTAACCTACATTGATCTACGTCGCATGATCAATCCAAGCTTCGAATCCAGGTCACAGGGATAACTCAGGCACCTCCTCTTCAACAACCCAAACCGGGAGATATGGAAGCCCTACCCAGCTGTTTTAAGTGTGAATCTGGCCATGGTTTCAGAGTCATATAACCTGTAAGGAAACTTTTGACTGCCATATCTTCATTACCTTCATTACCACAAGTACCCAACTCTCCTACTGCAGGACCAACTACCCCTTAGTTGACTACCGCTGATGGAATAATATTGAATACCAATACATCACATAACCTTACCTTGATAGCATGTCCCCACAAAATGTCAACATACCATCCTATTTCATAAAATTTTTTGGTTCCATGCATTAAAATCAGCTTCAACGTTATATTTTAGCACTTTCTGACAAATCACTGGAAAAAATTACAGAAATCCAAAATTCCAGATAGGAATTTTGCCTTGAAGCCAAAAACGCATTATGCAAATAAGTGACAATAGAACATCTGAAAAGATAAACATGCTATTAGTGAGGCCAAGCGAAACACGCCAGCAGGAAGCAGCTTGAATACGACTGGACAAGACTGACTTTACAACCGGCGTGTCGCATTTCACATCGCCGCAACGCTTACGTTGGCGGAAACGTTAGAAACTCTGTTAAAAGTATACAGTATATGTTACGGTGTGGTGTGTGTAACCTTGAGGCACGTACGAGCGGCAAAATCTCAATCCGGATGATTCCATATTGAGTACTAGATGACCTCCATACAGCGGCAAAATTATCTCGTACCTGAAACTTCAAAAATTAACAGGCTCTTGCCTATCTACCCCGCTCTACTACACCCCAAGAGTTTCTGCCCCAAGACACAATCTACAAGGCCTGGCGACTCTACTGGTTTCATCAGCCAAGCTAATGAGGCATGCAAATAACAGGCAGGAACATGACCGACAGCTTGCGATTAGGCGTGTGAATGCCAAGCTCTTTTCCGAATGCATTTGAAGACCACTCTGTTCGATCGTGGTTTCAGTGTGTTAGGTCGGGAGTGCCTCTGATGAGTCTTTCTAGAACTGGTGCTATATAAATTTGCAATTACAATTACAACCTTTGTATTGGTGGTGGTTTTTCATTGGTTTCGCCGGACAAGCGACTTTCTCGTGGTTTCATTGTGTTAGGTCGGGAGAGCCTCTGAAAAGTCTCTCTCTGAGGGATGCAATTGAAACAATTAACCAGGGCGGGGCAAACCCAGCAGTTTGTGCATTTATCTAAGTTATATGAAAGGCGTCCGAAACTCCGAATGACAGGGAGGACTCAGTGGTAATCAAGACACGATCATGGTCTTCTTTCCAGTGGAAAACTCAGTGGAGCGTAGCTGTGTCCACAGCGTGATGCCAGAGTGTTCTGTCCTGGTCCTTCCTCCATGCTCTACGAATGCCGAAATTTCGCTCTTTTCCAAGATTCCATTCCAAGCAGTCCTAGGTCTTCTCCAATTCCTTGGGGTCTTGCTCATGGCCTTACTAGTACTTTTAATGACAATTTGCTTTAGTTTTCTTTAGGGGCATGGCTGAAGCCATGGCTTATTTATTACAGTCAACGAATTGCAGTACTTTATGCCATGATCATTATGGTACTTCCACCTTCAAGTCCACGATTACTAACGCTCAGCACATCGAATGCTTTTAGGAGGTACCTCCAAGACACTATTTTAAGTGTGCTGCTAGATACATACTTCCAAAACTGAAATCTGCCATTCAAACTATGCCAGATCTTTCGAACAAAACTAGTCAACTCCAAGTGACCAATATCGAGCCTCAAGTACATTTTCGTTTTGGACCGTTATGCCCTGGTTCCGGGATGAAGCATCAATTTTTCTCACTAAGCCACCGATAGCGATAACTGTAATTGTATCGAACATTTATAAAAGTGCCACTCATTCCACTTTAAGAGCATGAACATCTATCAAGAGAATACCAAGATAATGATGACTGTTACAAGGAGGCCTTGTTACTATAATAATTATCAATTAATGAACAATAAAAAATAATCTGCAAAGCACAGCTTGCTCTGAAAGTTTGCAAACCATTCGTGCTGTCCGATGCACCTTGTGAAACCAGTCACTCAACCTTGTATAACCACTAACCAGTCACTCGACCTTGCAAAACCAGTCACTCTACCTTGCAAAACCAGTCACTCTACCTTGCAAAACCAGTCACTCTACCTTGTAAAACCAGTCACTCGACCTTGCAAAACCAGTCACTCAACCTTGTGCAACAAGTTGCTTGGCCCTGATTGTAACTACACAGAGAAAAATCTAGATATTGAATCAGAAGTAGTTCCTCCCACTAACCGGCTTCTGCATCCGTCTTACGGAATTTATCTGATAAGAGGTAATGGTAAGTTTACATACCTTCATCACGTGAGAGAGTTCCTTGTGGCCTAGAGCAAGTTACCTCAGAACCCTTCCAAAGTGGGTCTGGGAGAAGAAACCTCACGGGGTCCACTAGAGGCCAACATTTATGGACACTTATGCAAGGGTAAAGCACAGAGAAGTCACGAAGGCCAGATCCGAAAAGCAGGAATGGGAAATGGGTATGAAGTTTTAATGGCAGGATTTTCTTAGGCAGTCCTCTCTCACACTATCTGATCACGGGGATCTGAACCACTAAGTGCTGCCAGACTTCTAATGACCCAGAAGCTAGGGAACTTGGCCAGAATTTTGGTTAAGTAACGACCAAAGCTTTGCATATTTGAATGAACAAGCTAGCTAGCTTCACAGGGCCATAAAGTGAAAGTAAAATACTTCTTACAGTAATAAAGCTTCGCTCTTCTGGACTAGCTAGCTAGCTAGCTTCACGGGCCAGATCGTGTTGGTATATTCACATGCACATCTTACTGAAAAGCTGTGCAGAGGTGAAAGAAGAGTGCAACCCTACCTTGTTTCCAGAGAGATGGTAGTTCTGAAGGAACCGAGACATTTAGTTGGTTTAAAACTAGTATCAGAAACGTAGAATCAACTCACTCACCAGCAGACTGCCCTAACATGTTAAACTAATTCACAGGAGAGCTGTCGAAGGGGGACCCATTCGTTAGCCAGAATTCATCTAGTAATTCATCCGTTAATCAAAAACGTATTAGGATCCATGCGAATCAACTTGAAAATTACTATGCGCTCCTATCTATTGCTTTAAACATTTATAAAACACTATCTGCCACTGAAATATATGGCCTAAACATAAACTACTATTTTACAATCGAAAATGCATTACAATCTCGTTCTAATCAAATCTAACAAGACTTCTGTAGCCTTGTCATAATGCACAAGCATCAATCAATGGTCGCTTCAAGGAAAGTCATAGTAAGTCGTACACTCCATTAGAGAAACCAGGTTGATAAATCAGAAAAAGCAGAAGTATAGTAACAGAAGGTAAGCAAGTGGAAACAGTCAGGTTTTAACGTCCAGTACTGAAAGATACAAAGGGCTCTTGTCAATAATGCCATTCAGTACTTGTGGTTCAAGAAATGTTTTCTCAAGATTCCTAAGCTGCTATTGAATCTATAAAAATCCTTAAAAATGCCTTGTGTCACAGCTTCATCAAGACCTGCCTAATTACGACGTCATTTTCAAGTCTTAAACTCGCAGTTGCTCAGTGACATCGTTTATGCTTAGTAATTAAGATAGAGGCACTTAACAAAATACAGAAATAATAATAATAATACACTAGATTTCTCATCCACCACTACACATAAGAATTCACATCACAACAGAGTGTATTACATGTTTGCATTTCTCCCAAAATTTATACAACGCTGTGATACTTTTGAGGGGGTTGCAAGCCCAACTCCACGTTAAAAGGTAATCTTGAGTTAAACCAGTTTGAATAACACTAATAACAATTATTTTATTTATTACTATTTTATTTACTATTTATTTATTCCACTTATTCATTAGTTAAATTGCAATAATTCTTTTATTCTGCACAGTAACGAATGTATGGGAACATGTCCATGCACTACATGGAGTCTACTCAGATGGCTTAAACCCACAACCGTTGATTAGAGGCACAAAGCGCCACAACAATTTTAGCGACAATATTAATTAAAACATTAATAAATAAGAATAACATTAATAATAACGATGTAACTAAATTAATAAAGAAAAAAGCAGAATTACTACTACCACTGCATAAGTTTCATCACTCAGAATAGTTGAAGAAAATTGGTTGCACGATCAAACTACTTCCCTGGCTACAAACAACAACAGCTATATGTCTGTGCACACAGTGCGGCACTTCTGTGACCAGCTTAATACACAAAATATTCACATACTTACTTACTTTATATGCTAGTGAAAACTGCTAATTTTTCACCAGTGCAACCTAAAACCTGATGGGGAAAGCTAAAACATTAACCGAGTGTCAAAGTTAAATATTTCTCACCAGTTCGAATTCAAACTGGATAGGTTGAACGTCTTGAAGCATTCTCACAAAACAAGCACACCTAAAATCAGTTCACTTTCAACATAACGAAAATGCAGTTGAAACTCTCAAAAACACAAAGAATATGCTGGAAGACAAGAAGATTCCTAGCGCTCCCTCTTACCTTGTGCTGGTCTCGGAAGCTCCGGATCTCGCGATTAATCAGGTCCTTTTTCTCCTCCTCGAGTTCCAAGCTCTCGAGAGCCTAAAACAAACATTATTCATTCGAAGATTTATATTATACCATCTTTCCATATACTAATGCCAGCAACTGTGACTATTAAATGTCAGCTATGGTAGCTGAATGGATAGAGCACTCGCCATGTAACGCGGAGAGTTCGGGTTTGATCCTCCTCCTCTGAGACGGTTACTGTGTAGGGACCTTGAGTAAGTCATTCACTCACAATTGCACTATAGAAGTTATGAGATTAGATATAATTACACTACAGCTACATTCTAACTACATTACAATACAACTAAATTATAACTGCAAAACAATAACTTCACAATTACAAGTTACGGCAAAATTACAGAAAAATTACGTTTAAATGGCATCACTAATTCTTCATACCCATGGGTTAACTCAACAGACTGAACACTGACATTAGCAGTCACTAAAACTGTATGCCATCGGTTGATGCCTTGTGCCTTAGACACAGGCGCTACATAAGTTACTAATTAATAAAAATAAAAAGACTTCAGCCTATCTTACTAACCGCTATTTTCTGTTCTTCTTCCTTCTTCTTGCTCGTTTTCTTTTTATCCTTTCTGTCGCCATTTGCATCTGTTAAAACAAATGAAAATTGTTCAAAATCAATAAACAATTGGTACACAAATATAACGTGAACTAACAAAGAAATGAAAATAAAATATATAAATATTGTTACTATTACTACAAACATCTAAAAATAAATATATATCAATAAACAATACATTAAAAATACAGAAGGTATGGCACCAGAAAACAAAACAGAAAACTATAAAACAAAACCGGAACATATAAAAGAAAACAGAAAAATGTAAAAGAAAACAGAAAAATGTAAAGCAGAAAAAATAAATAACAAAACAGAAAAATACGAAAATAACGGGAAAATTTGTTTTCCGTAAAAACTTTACATGCCAAAAGCTCCTAAAAGAGCAGAGCCAAACTAACCAAGAGAGGGCAGCTCCTTGTTCAGCTCCTCGCTGTACTCGCGCATGATTGCATCGAGGCCGGCCTTGGCCACGCGGTCCTCTCTCTGTGTGAACTCATCAAGGGCATTGTCCTCTTCACCACTCGACCTGTCCTCGCCCTCCTCCTTCTCTTCCTCCTTCTTTTCCTTGATGGTCTGCTCTTGTTCCTGCTTCTTTTTCTTGTGCTCGTCGAGCAGGTTCTTCGTCTTAGCGTCAACTTTGACCTGTAATAATAGCAATAATTATTATTATTATTATGCATTTATTAAGCACCATTATTTAATTATTATTATTATTACAAACATTTTGAACGCTCGCAAAGTAATGACAGGACTTGCCATTTACTTCCCTGCTCAGAAGAAGAGGTCCCTTGAGCTATCCTGAGACGAAGTCATGGGTATGAAGTATTAACAACTTAATTTTCTTAGCCTCAGCATATGAAGTAGGGTGGCCAGTCCTCTCCCTTGCCGTCTCATCTTCCCACCGACAGTGTACGGTCAGTGAACTCATTATAGCCAAGTTGGTTAGGAGGCGCAGGTGGAGAAGGAATCTCAACACGATTTTCAGATTTGGTGTGGGATTTCAACTGCTGACCTCTCATTTGACAGTCTAGCATGCTAACCACTAGACTATCAAGCACCTGGCTCATGCTTCAACCAGATTCTACCTGTCCAGGCTCAAAACAACAATCGTCGGATTACAGACCAAACAAACTACCAAACAGACCACGGTTATCTGAATCTGAATTCTATGCTAAAACTTAAACACAGCCAGACCACTTGCCACAAGGACCTGCTATAAACAGGACTTGAAACTCCATATTGTGGGGTGTGGTGGCTCAGTGGTAAGTTCGGCGCCTTGTGACCGGAGGGTTGCAGGTTCGAATCCCACTCTAGCCGCTGCGTACGGACCTTGGGCAAGTCCTTCACTCGCAATTGCTCGTGGCGCTTCGGCGTGAAAACTCCGACACAGTATACCAATGCTGTAGTCGAGAGCACCTCTGAGTAGTAGTTGACTTCGAGAGGCGCTATAGAAATATCCGGAATAAATAAATAAAAAATATTCAGTGCTGTGTGACTAGCTTTGGGGCGATAATCAGTCCGGAAAATGTCCCATCTTGTTTACATAACAAAAGCATTCAGTTAATTATGCTAATTTAGGCAATCGACGAAAAATTATGTTTGCAAAGTAAAAACCAGCCTGAGGAGATTTTAAACATTACATTTAATATAAGAAACGAAATTTAAAGTGGGGCGACACCTGTGGATATGTGTGACACATATATATATATATATACAATTATTTTCATGATGTCTTTCACTTACCACTAATTTCTTGTCCGCTATCTGCCATTCGTTGAGCAACCTCATGCAACGCAGCGTAGCCTCTGGATCCTCGTACTCGCAGAAGCCGAATGCTGAAAAATGTAAAGGAGCAGAATAAATCATTTACATATTATGTTGTTACATGCATCGTTATATTACGAGTTGTGTGACATGCACCCTTACGTTACAGTACTCGCAGAAGCCAAAGGTTGAAAAAATGTACAACAGCACAATAAGTTAGCCGAAAACAATAAATTTCATTCACACTGCTTTCATCATGATATTTTTGCAATACTATTTAATAAGCTCAGGGGTTCAAATCCCACCGGGGCAAAAATTTGGTTCAAGATTTCTGCTCCATCTGAACTTCGTAGCCAACTCAGCTATAATAAGTACAATGACCGTACACTGTCGGTGGAAAGATGAGACAGCGAGGGAGAGGACTGGCCACCTACCCTCGCATGCCGTGGCTAAGAAAATGAAGCTGTTATGAAGCTTCATATCTGTGGCTGCCTATAAGGCTAGCTTTAGGGACTGATCTTCTTCTAGAGAACTTCCTACCTTGCAATTTTCCTGAAGCGCCTTGAACCCGTTTCCAGCTAAGAACATTGCCACACCTCTGCAAAGAAAAGAATACGAATCATAAGGAATCAATTGTAATTATTATACATCATTCTTATTAATACACATTTAGTAAGCACCACTATCTAATGATGAAGCATCAATCGATGGCAATGAGCAATTGTAAGGCTCAAGATCACTACACAGTAATTGTCTCAGAGCAGGAGGATCGAACCCGTACTCTCCGTGTTGCAAGGCGACCACTCTAACCAACTGGCTACTAGGTCCCACATATGCGAGAACTTTGTTTCCTAACAATAAAAACGTAGAACCTTAGACTGGACTCTTCATATAACCACAAGTGTATCACGCACTGTTGGAAAAGAACAACTAGGGGAACCTTGAAGTCAGGCTGTGGTGGGATAGCATGTTCATTCAGCCAGGTCTTAATTTTAGACCCAAATTTCAACTCCATGACCCATAATGTACTATTACCAATGCATGTCAAAACATAATATATAAACAATTTACCTGTAACACATGATACAAATTAACTCTAATGTACAATTCAAAGTAATTGACTTACCGGTAATGCATCTTACAAAGTAAACAATTTACCTGTAATGCATGTTACAAAGTACACGACTTACCTGTAACATTTGACGTATCATAGTGTCGGGTGCTTTTTCGCTGATGTTACCGACGAATACTGTTGTAATCGGTGGCTTGTTTTCGTCTTTCTACAATTTCGAATGTAGCATAATGTAATATGGCATAATTGGACATTTATCTAGCACCAGCCTAAGAAAAAATTTTCAGTCACCTTTTTCATCCAACAAAAACCAAACACTGTTTATACTACCGCAAATAAAAATAAGGAGATTCTATGTATGCAATGGTTAGAATTATGGCAAACGAAAAAATAAGCTGGATATTCAAAAGTACCTTACTACTCAGGTAAGTACCACAACACTAGTCAAGTACTGCGGGATCTTATGGCAATGCATTCAAGCCTCCACCAACACTGAGGTGATCACTGTGTAAAGATCCTGAGAAACTGTGACTACTGTGGGCCATGGAGCCAAATGGATAGAACGCTCGGCTTAAACACAGAGAGTAGGGTTCGGATCCTCCTCCTCCGAGATGGTTACTGTATAGGGACCATGAGCAAGTCCTTCACTCACAATTGCTCAGTGTCATCGATTTTCTGTCACATGGTCTTGTGTGCACACTTATGAACTTTGGAATTATCAAAATATCAAATGCACCTGTATTGTAAAAGCAAAAAGATATTTAAAAATTAATGAATATTATTCATAATGTTTTATGTTGAAAACACCAGTAAGAAGAGGTTCTTTGAAGTATCAAAAAAGTAATGAAAGAAGAAGCTATCTGACCTTCACAGATTCCTGCTGTACCAGTTTCTTAAACGGTTGCTGTCGTGGAATTGGCGGAAGCGGCGCTGACGTTGTCTGTGGCGGCATGGAGGGCATCGCAGGTCGCATCATCTAGACATACACCACACAGCTGAATGAGGCCACATTACAAGTTGCAAATCTTACTAGACACTTTAGTGATATGCAATTAAGCCTGATGCTCAACAAAAAGCACTTTGTAAAGCTACTGGGTTAGAAGCAGGAGCAGAATCATCATAATTATTAATGTAGAAGCTTCTATCATGCTTGTGTATGATGCACAAGACATAAGCAGAAGGTAATTCTAATTATTTAATAGTGGGGTCATTGTCATTTTTTACTTATTATTATTGTACCTTATTATTGTTACCACTACATTTATAGTAAATACCAGTGCTTTTTTTCTAGAAAAAAAGGTTCCGGAACGGAACAATAGGTTCCGGAACGCAACATTTATAGGCGGGCTAAAATCACGAGAAAAACGGGATCGGGTGTTGGTAGGGGTCTGAAAAAACACTGAAAACAATTCAAAAACACTGAAATTAAATTAAAATAAAAAAATTAGTGTTTTTATTATTAAAATAAACAAAATATTTTTAGTAGCTGAAAAAAGGTGCCGGAACGCCGTTCCGGCTGAAAAAAAGCCCTGGTAAATACTATAACTACCATCATTATGATTAACTAACTTCTGCAGTGCCAGTGTCTAATGCCCAAGGAATCAACCGATGGTGCACAAAAATGAACGAACAAAGCCGTAATCAGATCATTATCCAGACAATCAGTCTGCTAAGACAAAGAGGCAGCCTTTGGTGGACAAGCAATATGAAAAGGGTCTTATGCTGAGAATGAAATGACATAAGCAACTAAGAAGAAAGAACAAACATGAGGAGAAAGAGGAGAACTTGCTCAAGGTCCCTACATAGTAAACGTCTTGGGTAGGAGGTTTGAACCTGTACTCTCCATATTACAAGGTGACCGCTCTAACCAATCGACTACAATGCCCCATATACAGAAGCAATGGTACTTACACCTGGTACTTGCATCATTCCAACATGCATCATACCTGAAACAAACATCAACAAACTTAGGAACAAAACCACAACAACGTTGTCTGCAACACGGTTAAGAAAACACAGTGCCAGTTGATAAGAACGTGTCAGTCAAGACAAGAACACGAGGAAACTTACTCTAAGAAATTGCATAAAAATATTTTAAATTCCATATAAATTTGAATGCTCGAAATTTCAACTTGTCCAGGGTTGTTGCATGGAGTCTGCTCAGCAGGCGAGAACCAACAATTGTTGGATTACAGACCCGGTGTGCTGCTGAATTGCCCACTGTGCCACTAAAGCCTGAAAGAGAAACTTTTAGCATGAGCTGTGCTGCTGGACTGCAAAGTCAATTCAGCTTCAGAACAGACTTCATAACAATACATCACCCTGCTATAAAAATTATTCAAAATGTCTCCCAAAGATAGTCTTAAATTGAGTTTCCAGCAAATGGGAACATTTTTTTGTATATCGCACAGACTGGATAGGAAGACCTGATCCTCAGAAGATCTTCTGGTTCCATGAAGACCTTCAGCTTCCAAGAAGATCTTCTGTACCCTACACAGTCACTTTGGTCCTGTGGTCCTGAGATCTTCTGGTGCCAAGAAGATTTTATGTATTGTACCCTACAGAGACCCTGGTCCTATGAAGATCTTTTGGCCTTCGGAAGCTCCACCAAGAATACATCCGCTGCAGTCAGAAGTCATCAGTAAACTCACTCACTGGCTTGGCAAGGGGGTATGGTGGTGACAGATAGAACTCACCCATTGGAGCATAGCCAAACTGTTGGGGTATCAGTCCCCCAGGCATCGGCGCCATTCCAAGAGGAGGCCTTGGTGGATACGACATTCTTCAACCTGCAGAATACATACAGCATTGTAATTAATTGTAATTACGACAATTTATATAACATCTTTTCAACAATTGATGTCTTAGGCATTATTATAGTGGCGCTATAGAAGTTAGATTAGATTAGATTGGAATCATCAGTAGGAAGCTAATTCTGGCAGCAGCTTTTGGTGGATAAATAATTTGTAACTGGCAACTTCTATAACCCCAGTGTCTAATGCAAAGCTTCAACTGATGGTGACCAGATTATGCCGCAGTAAAGGTCAACACCCAGAGAGTCAGACCATTAGTCTACGGTGGATAAGCTAATATAACAGAAAAGGCGAATCTTAATTAAGTTGGGACCAAAATGACACAAGAGACCAAGTAGAATGAACAGATGCAGGAAGGGAGTAAAAACAAGACTTAGTACTTAACGTCTAAGTTAGTCTAACCCAGAATCCAACTTTAAATCTACAGCTGTACGACGGTAAATGCGAAGACTGAGTGCCTACTAAGTCGTTTAGTCCTTCTTAGTCTTAGATGGACCAAACTCAACTAGTCCAACGGGAATAAATACTTCATGCGGCAATTTATTAGGGCTTAACATGCGATTAAGTAAAACAATCTTACCTTACGAAGACTCGGCTGATCAGCGATCGTGTAAATCCTTGAAAGTATTCGCGCTTCCCAGGTCGAATTTGAAGTTTAACGCATAAAATAGCAAAAAATGCGTGATTCAAAAGTAACACTTGACTGTAGAAATTATAAGATGTCGGACTAACAAGAACTACAACAAGAAGATGCTTCGTTTTCGTCGTTTTGATCACGTGCCAATGACTATGTATTTAACGGATCAGATCTATACTAAGTATAAAAATCAAACTGAATTGAATTAGTCATTAATAGGGACAGTAGAAAATCACGGTAAAAAAATGCCAAAAACACGGCATACTTTAACAAAAATCGCGAAAAACACGGCAAAAACACGGCATCAAAATTTCACAGTTTTCTTGTAACACATTATATGCTTATCTTTCGTATTCATTGTTCATTGACAAATTGATAAATACTTTCGACTGTGCAAAACTTTAAACTGCCACAACCAAATAAAAATTGCAACAAACACGGCATTTTTACGAAAACACGACTAGTAAGTAGTGAGTTAGTAAGCCTTCATAAATTTATACTTTCGACTGTGCAAAACTTGAAACTGCCACAACCCAAAAAAATTGCAACAAACACGGCATTTTTACGAAAACACGGCAAATGTCAAAAATCACGGAAAACACGGCATATGCCGAAAAACACGGCTTCCGTGTTTGCCGTGTTTTCGTGATTTTCTACTGTCCCTAGTCATTAAGTCATTATTATAAAGTCACTACAAATCAAATGATTGAGTCATTAATTTAAAGTCATTATAAAGTGCTCATTGTGTGCAATGCTCGATGTCGATGTCCGCTTCTAAGCAAATTTATTGTTCATGCCAAATTCCAGGGTACGTCGGACTATGTCAAAAACAGAGGGAAATAGGAGATGAAATGAGGCGTTGAGCGCCAGAGTGGCCTAACCTCATAGGAAATTCATATAGGTTAGGCCACTCTGGCGCTCAACGCCTCGAAATGGGTACAGGAAAATCTGAGTTTTGTTGTAAAGTATTTGTTGTAAAAACTCTTTTAGGGCAATGTCAATTCTGCAGAACGAAAGTTTGCCGAAAAGACAGTTAGGGCCAACGACAAAAAAAGGAGCGCCGCCGTGGGATGCGTCGTCGATGGAATAGTCAGATTAAAACAGTCAGACATTGTCGAATAGAGAAATCTTAATTATGAGTCAGCTCGGACTGAAGGTAGTGGCCCAAGTGTTCAAGGGAGGGCTCTGCGCTTGGTTAACAGCTTAACAGCTGTTCTGTCTCCTCTCTTGATCTGCCCCACCCGAGCCTATAGGCCTAGGTTTATTTTATCAATACGAAATGCTCATAAAAATTCGCAAAGCCATCGTGTCATGTGACTAGTTAAACTTTAATTGAGAAAAAGTCAGTTATTGCGCAATTATGTCAGTCAGTCACGTGAATTTTAAATAGTTTCTTACGACGAAAACCTTGACAGGAGAACCGTTTTCTTTCTCTGAAAATGCGCTAAAATTCACCTACGGCAATGTAGAATTCCAAAATTTTACCGAAGGAGGACCCACGGACCCGCGGCTTCGGGGTAGGGGAAGGAAGGGGAGGCAAAGGGAAAAGGGAGGGTCGGGGATATGAGTAGGCACACACACACACACACACACACACACACACACACACACACACACACACACACACACACACGATCTGATCTCGGTCATGTCTAAGATAGGCCTACGTTAACATAGTGTGGTCCACTGCGCATCGTTGCGCACTGAAAAAGTTATACAAAATTAGCTTCAAAATTAAATTAAATGTCATTGAAATGGTAATAGACAATACAGCGCATATGTACTGCTTAAACAGGCAATTATTAATTGGCTAAATAATAACTATTCGTCTAATTTCATCATAGAAACCGCATGCGATTGTTATGTAGGCCTAAACACGACGTTATAACGTTGATGTCGCTGGAGGCGCCACGCTCCGTTCGCCGTAATTAGTCACTTATAAGAACCAAAACACGAATGTAACAATTAAACAAACTTTAACTATTAAAGATATGGGATTAAACGCAAACGCAGAGTTGTAATAGTTATGGCTACAGAAAAATGAGCCTCCTTAAACATCTTTTTTACTGACATAAAATAAAATATA
>OY744607.1:70533985-70541485 GCA_963556255.1 Allolobophora icterica | reverse complement strand
TCGAAACTCACAAAATTTCTAAAACCCATCCTCTGCTCGGCGCTGCGCGCCTTGGCAATCATCCTTCGGACGCTCGTTGGTGTCTGGTCTGGTTAGCTGCTATTTAACGACGCTTGTTATAGCAAAGATTATTCGCATCTCTCTTCTCCTTTCTCCAGGCTTGGGACTGGCACTTCAAGAATTCGGGCGGAGGCAGAGTTAGGTGAAGTCAACCTCTTCTAGTTTGGTCTAATTTTGCTAATATGTTTCGGTTAAAACATATAGCTGCGGTTACAGCGTTGTAAATGTGTCTAAAGAGATCAATTATTATTATTGTCATATTCGTTTTTTAAAGACATCTTGTGCTGAAGCCGTTGAAATCGACCTCACTTAGTTTCATCATTCAGTCGACTCATGAGCTCATCCACCAATTGAACGCAATTGCGAAACATATAGCATCGCGTTAAAGCGTTTTAAAGGTGTCCAAAAGCGCATTTTTAATTGCGCATTGCTCTGATAGCATCTGATGGCATCAACATCTATTGACATCGATGTGGTAATGGTGAGTTGCTGTTTATGATGCTGTGTCATAACAAAGATGATTAGCGTCGCCCTCCTCCTTTCTCCAGGCTTGGACTGGCACTGATAGAGTACGAAAAGTGGCGAAGTTTATGTAGCATTTCTGTAACTACTCGCAGGAACTGCTGGCGTGAGGACGTGGGGGTTTGATCATATAGCATGATCAACATGATCAAATAGCATGACCATAAATTATAGCATGATCAACTAGCATGAGCTTCAGTTGCTGGGGAAAATTGATCACCAGTGATTTGCGTATATAATCTCATCTAATCTGACGAGTTGATTGAGCAGTGAATTTAATAGAATGGACTGCAGTCAAATTGAACGTAATTGTTTTATATATACACGGTGAGTCATAAAACGTGTCCCTGCATATTTTACTATGACTTCGTCAGATATCAGATCATGTTAAAGACATATTAAGTTTAGATAGAAGAGTTATTACTGAGCATTGAGAAAGTTAAATTTTGTGTTCAAATTGACCTCCTTGGGCATCCGCGCATGCGCGAAGACGCGTACGCAACTGCTTGGCTGACTCATCAATGATGCGCTGATCCATTTCGTCCCTTACCTCTACAATTCGATGACGCAACTCGTTTCTTTAAAAATTGCAAATGTAAATCACTCTTAACGATTCTCCTAACTGATGACTGGCTTATTCCTATTTCTCGAGCAATTTTTCTCTGCGTACGATGCGTTTGCGCCATACGTTCCTGACTGAGCACCAGCGATTCAACCTGTTCAACACTGTCGACCGTTCTGGCCGATTGAGGGCGGTCACTACCTGCTTGACGACGAAAAGACCCAGTTTCATCGATCTTTGAAAGGAGAGTCTTTAATCAACCAGACGTCCACCCTTAATCTGAAAATTCTGTTGAAAAACGTTTCGTACCGTAATTTTATTCTTTCTTATAAGAAGTTGTGACATGTTTATCTTCTTCGGTAAACACCATTTTGTCGGAGTTGTCGTTACGCAATTACGGTTTAGGCTGGGCCAGCCTTTTATAACAAATAATTTATGTAGAACTTAGCACTCAAGCGTCAATAATCTGAAATTTCATTAAAACTGATGGCTATCTGAATGAACTATGTTAACGTATACAGGGACACGTTTTTTATCACTTGCATTGTTAATTTTTAACGACATCTTTTGTAGACCAGTGTCTGACCCATAGAGGGGATCTATTTGGGAGTGGGGGAACGCAGACAAGGTTTTTTATGTAGTACAGACATACCTAAACACGAATCTGCTGAGTCTGCAAACAATATAGGTTGGATGTAAAAGTTAAAGCACTTTCAAGATGGCCGCCATCCAAAAATAGTCTAGGCTTGGAATTTAGAAAAGGCTATAGATTCTAGAAATGACTGTTACAAGCAAATCATGTAACAATTTGCTAACAGGTGTTTCTAGACATATTTGACCCTGCTTAAAACGAAAATCGCGATTAGGAAGCTGGATTTTTAGCGGTTGCATAAAAAAACAAGATGGCGGCCAAAATGGCGGCTAATATCTTCAAATAGCTATTAGTAAAGTCATGCATGTAATGGAAACATGATTTTATAGTCTAAATTAACATTTTCGGGGTCAAGGAATGCGATGAAACTAAAGACAAATATGTAGCACTGCCAGAAAACAAGATGGCGGACAAAATGGCTGCCAAATATCTTCAAATGTCTATAAGTAAAGCCATGTATGTGATAGAAACACGATTTTAGAGTCTACGTTAACATTTTCGGGGTCAAGAAATGCGATGAAACTAAAGACAAATATGTAGCACTGCCATAAAACAAAATGGCGGACAAAATGGCAGCCAAATATCTTCAAATGTCTATAAGTAAAGCCACGTATGTGATAGAAACACGATTTTAGAGTCTACGTTAACATTTTCGGGGTCAAGGAATGCGATGAAACTAAAGACAAATATGTAGCACCGCCATAAAACAAAATGACGGACAAAATGGCTGCCAAATATCTTCAAATGTCTATAAGTAAAGCCACGTATGTGATAGAAACACGATTTTAGAGTCTACGTTAACATTTTCGGGGTCAAGGAATGCGACGAAACAAAAGACAAATATGTAGCACTGCCATAAAACAAAATGGCGGACAAAATGGCGGCCAAATATCTTCAAATGGTTATAAAACAAATGGCGTACAAAATGGCGGTCAGTCTGGAATAGTGTTTTCTTGGTCAAAGCATACAAAGGAAGTAACATTATGTATGGAACATTACATTGATGTTATTGCAGTTTAACCATCATTATTTACATGACTTTTTAGAAGCCTATGATTGCTGTTTAACCATTTTATACATTACGTATGCAATACTCGTGTTTCGTAACCTGACTAGAGCTGTTTCAAGCATTGTTGCAGTCAACGCAATTGCACATAAGTAAAGTGAAGTTCGCACTTCGACAGCAGCAGTGCTTGGTGCTCAACTTATCAACTTTGCATGATTTAGAGTAGACAAACTCTAGACACAACTGTGGCACAGGACCAATTGTAGACCAGACTGGATCGAGAACACCTTCTTCATCCACACTCCATCCTGATTAATTTAACACATTTTAGCCCCACTTGTCGCCATCAATGATGAAATGATGAAATGATTTTATTTTATTACTAGCTGGATTACCCGGCGTTGCCCGGGGTTATAAGTTTCAATCACTGCACCACCACCACCCCCCACCACCCCCTCCCACCACCACCCCCCACCCCTACCACCACCCCCTCCCCTACCACCCACCACCCCCACCACCACCACCCCCCACTCACCACCCCCACCTCCACCCCCCACCCACCACCCCCACCTCCACCCCCACCCACCACCACCCCACCCACCACCCCCCCACCCCCGCCACCCACCATCCCACCACCACCCCGCACTCACCACCCCCCACCTCCACCCCCCACCTCCACCCCCCACCCACCACCCCCACCACCACCCCACCCACCACCCCCCACCCCTCCCCCACCCACCATCCCACCACCACCCCCCACCCACCACCCCTACCACCCCCCACCCCCACCACCACGACCCACCACCCCGACCACCACCCCCCACCCAGCCAAACCCACCCCCCACCCACCCACCCCCACCCACCACCCCAACCACCCACCACCTGCCGCCCCCACCCGCGACCCCCACCACCACCCACCACCCACGACCACCATCACCACCACCACCACCCGCACCACCAGCACCCCCAAATGGACTTACCAACAATAAATTTCTCTTCGATGTTTGTTACACGTGCATGCATCCAATGCAGTAATCCTAATGTCACTGCAGGGACTGCATCCAATGCAGTAAGCCTAATGTCACTGGCGGAACGGTAATTTTCCTATCGCTTGGGGCGATGTTTTGGCCGTTTTTCACCATGGTAGCGGTGAAAACGGGGGGCGCGAACCCCTCCACTGGGTGTCCGAAGCCGAGGCCGACACAGCAGTGAAGGTTTGGAGTGAAAAGGTGCAAAATTGTAGAAGTTAAGCCCGGTCAAACAGACAGACAGAGGGACACACACACAGAATTCTCGCTTTATTATATAGATGACCTTGAGGCTTATAGTTGAAATCCTCATTAATAATGAGTCATTATGGTGTTTTCTGCATTAGCTATATTATAATAATAATTGGTCTACCGTCTATATAAGCTAATGTTTGCCGTTCAAGAAACCTGGATCTCGATTTCGTCTTCTAACCCCCATATCTCTGATTGCACTCCTCCTGGCTACTCCTTGCAAAGCTTTTCTCGCATCAGCTCTTCCTCAAAGTCTGCAAAAATCTCTGGTGTGGCACCGCCTTCTTGGTCCGTGTGAACCGGCTGTCGTCCTAAATGCCTCTCTCATACCTTTTCCTCTTTTGAATGCCCCTCCACAACTCCTCGACTTGCCCCCGACGTACTCGCAGTTTTCAATATCTATCGCCATTCCACCTCGTCCGCCTACTCCTTTAAATCCTCTATCTTCCTTGATGAATTCGTTCCCACCTCTCTGTCTGTCTGTCTCTGTTCTCTGTCTCTGTCTGTCTGTCTCTCTCTCCGTCTGTCTGTCTGTCTCTCTCTTTCTCTCGCTGCCACTACTCCCAACGAGTTCTTACTAACCGGCGATTTTAACATTCATGTAGACAATCCCTCTTACACCCTTGCCTCCGATTTCCTCGTCTCTTCAGTCAATCTCACCCAAAATCCCGACCCATGTCAAGAAAATGCACCCTTGACTCCCTCGTGACCTCCACCTCTTCCGTCATCACTCAAACTATCACACTCTGTTCTCAACATTACTGATCATTATCTTATCATGGCTGACCTTGAAATTAACCATTTTCCTCGGCTTCCTCCTTCTACTCATTCTTACCGTGTCACCGTGTAAACTCAACACTGCTGAAAAAATGTATTCCTTACTCATCCATTCCAGCTCCTCCAACTCAAGACATCTCTGGAGAACTGTAAACTCTCTACTTCATTGCAAATCTTCCTCACGACCTCACCACTGCCTACAGCTTCCTTCCCTCCCCTTCTGTCGCTGACACCTTCTGTTCATTTTTCTCTGACAGAATCTCATCCCTTCCCTTCGCTTCACATTACAATATCTTCTAGACACATACTTTCCCTTGCCTCCACCAGCTCTGATTCACTCCCTTTCTCTCAATCCTACACCTCCTTCCTCTCAGTCATCGCTCTCAATTCTCTCTCCTGCCTCCGAAGCAAAACTATCACTCCTAAATTCCCTTCCAACAAGCAATGCGAACTTGATCCTATCCCCCTTGTAAGCACTCTCTAGTCATTTCCCCTTCTCAAAAAAGGAAATCAGTTCCAGATAGTCCCCGGCGCCGCCGCCATCAACCGCCGTTAAGCCCTCAAATTGAAACTAGTCGGTAAGCTATTGACTGCTAGCGACTTCGTTCACTTAATATTTGCTTGTATACATATTGTTTTAATCGCGGTATCCAAGTTTCGTTTTGATAAAGACATCAGCAGCAGGACGAGCAACATTACAATACAATAGAATATTCGTTTATTGAAGAAAACATGCTGACATGCTACAACTTGGTACATTATAAGAGAGTCGCTAAGTCAGTCGATGAGTCTAAGCGACTTAGTCAGTCGATGAGCATGCGACTTAGTCGACTGAGTCGCTAAGTCAGTCGATAACGCATCAAGTCAGTCGCTAACTCCTTAGCGACTGACTCCGGATACTAGTTCCAGACCATCGCAGGACTCCTGTGATGTGTCATAGTTAAGAGCTTAGGCCTACTTGTCCAGAAAACGCTTCCGTGTGCAGACCGCTTTCGGCTGACATCCAAAATATCAGCGTACTGTTTCCAGAATGCAGTAGGCCTATAACGAGATCTGCTCTACTTGTACAGGAAAGTTCACAGACTGATGGCCAGCGACAGTAAGAATTGACGAAAGCTGTGCGGACAGCGTCTTTGCTGTCAACGAGGCATTTTGAATGTACGTCGGCCATTTTTGCGTGATAACGGTCGCATATAGTTAGCGTACGATGAAAAAGGTGTGTAAAACTTAAGTAACCATGATCGACGATTTGGAAGTCCGGTTCATAAGCGAAGTAAATAATAAAAATCCGAGACACTGAGATATAAAAACAAAATATAAAACACAATAAACTTGAAAATGTACAGAAAATACTGAGGTTTTTCAACGCATACAATCCTTGAGCGTCCACCTTAGCCACCTGGCGACTAACTTTATAACAAATTAATCTTAAAATTTTTGTACAAATTCAGTCTCTAATTTCTTATTTCTCCGACCTCTTTTTTATGCAGACTCATTTTTTACGTGTAAGGTGCATGCTAATCTTTATAATAATACACAGATTCATTCCCCCGCGTTTCCATAAAGTATATTACATTTGTAGATAATGGACTATTGGATGCCAAGGCTGTTGAAGTCGACCTTACTTTTCCGAATAACGTTTCATAATAATCCCTACTGAATGAACGTGTTCGCGAATTATAATTATAGCGTTAGATGTTTTAAAGGTGTCCACGAACGCATTCTTTTGAATACTTCTCTGATAGCATCTTATGGCGTCAAGAGTCGTTGACGTCGACATGAAATAATAATAATAATAATAATAATAATAATAATAATAATAATAATAATAATAATAATAATAATAAGTCATCACAAGACTTATGACGCTCCATCCACTCATTCGCCCTGTTGAGGAGCAGTTGAAGCATACCGAAACTTCTTATTTTGCTCTGACAACGATTACGATCACCTAGAACAATACAGCACTTTCTAGCACTTTTAAACAGCTCAGTTAGGACAGCACATGGCTCTTAGCACTTTCTATAGCACTTAATCTCGCCCCAAAACAAAAACCTTCTCCATATATGCACAGATGGATCCAGTCTTGTTGTCCTCGAGACCAAGGTCTTGGTCTCGAGTGCACTCGAGTACGCTTTTAAAAGTCTTGGTCTGGGTCTTTCTTGGTCTTGAGACCAAAAGTCTTGGTCTTGAGGCTCAAAGTCTTGGTCTTGGTCTTGAGGCTCAAAGTCTTGGTCTTGGTCTTGGTCTTAGTCTTGAGGTTCAAAGTCTTGGTCTTCGTGTCGCAAGACCAAGACTCGGCTGTCAATATGTACAGTCATTTAACAAAACTCAAAATTTTTAAATTTTATCAAGCCTGATTGAGTCATAGGACCAATATCTATGGACGGATACAAGCCTTGTTGGTCAGGAAAACCCCGCGGAGGCAGCAACAGTAATACTGTATCAGACGGTGTGATAAACCACGGGAGCATCTCAAAAACATTCCAGATCTGTACATTTACATCCGGGGCTTGAAAAGCTAATGTAGGCCTATGTGCCAGCAACTTCAGCATGTAGAACGTATTTTTTCATATATCGGAATTGTTGAGGTCCCACAAGGCACTTCTTGGTTAGAAAATTGTTAACGAATTGGTTTTTA
>OY744607.1:70516485-70528985 GCA_963556255.1 Allolobophora icterica | reverse complement strand
AGGAATTTACTTTCAATGTGTCGGACTGACAGGAATTTACTTTCAATGTGTCGGACTGACAGGAATTTACTTTCAGTGTGTCGGACCGACAGGGATTTACTTTCAATGTGTCGGACTGACAGGAATTTACTTTTCAGTGTGAATGTTCCCATTGCAACAGAACCGGTGTCCAATTTATTAATTATATGTCACACCTGGTTTCTAGTTGCCGGTCAAAAAACCGCAAATGTTACGATCAAAATTTATAGTAAAGGCGAACAACAATTTCTGTTTGACTTGTCAGCAGTTCGTCGAATAACTATTTCTTCGGCAGTTTTCGTCTACAATAGCTGAAATAGCTGAAATACATTACTCCCATAACAAATCTTTTAATTTTTTTATGAAAATATGGTTTTGATCGTTTTTTAAGGTAGTTCGAAGCGAGATAATCGAGAAAGCACGTATCTATCATCTTTTTATAGGCATAGGGACATGGGTAGAATAACATACTAAAAGTCCCCGACAATCTCTCTGGAGCTCATCCCGAAATCCAAGATGGCATCCATCATAATCATAATAAACCCACTTTTATACTTAATAAATTAAATGTTTTAATGGCATCTACATATATAGCCTCAGGTGAAAACGTTATAAAGGTTTCTCACATACGCGCATTGAAAGGTAACACCTTATATCCTCAGATGAATGCTTTATGAAGGTGTCGAATATACTTAATATATACATGTTTTTTCATCTTTTCAGATAATCAATCAATCAATCAATCAATCAATCAATCAATCAATCAATCAATCAATCAATCAATCAATCAATCAATCAATCAATCAATCAATCAATCAATCAATCAATCAATCAATCAACTAAGCATTTAAATAGCACCCCTTCAAGGAAACTATTCAGAGGCGCTCCCAGCCCAACCCCGGCGAAAGAGAACAGTCTTGAGAGCAGAGAAGGAAGATGTATAGGCGAGTATCGAGGAAGAGACTGCAGCTCACAAGGAAGCCCATTCCAAATTGTGGGTCCAACGACAGAGAAAGCGCGGTGCTGCATAGTAGCGGTGCGTGCGAAAGGAACAGAGGATGCACCTTGTGTTACCTGTAAGAAATCTCACCTGAGACAGCTGAAGTTGGAGGAAAAGGACGCGGGACACTTGTGTTGTCAAGCATTGATCGAGGGATGATCTTCACGAAACAATTGATAGTAATAGTTTAACTAATAATTTAGATAAATTTTATAATAAGAATTTTTTTACTTTAATTGGTGAACTGATTTAAGAAGATATGTAACTAGAGGAAGACATTAATAATGACACATTTCTAAGAAAAAAAGTAAAAATTTATCGAAATTCTACATAGACAGAAAATTTCGGGTTTTACGGGCGTCACCTTCAGCCGCGTCCTGGTGTCCTAAGCATCGGGCCTGGTCACATATCGTCGCCAGGGGGACCGATGCCGGCCTGTACCTCTATGGACCCAGGGAACTTGTGTGCCCAGTGAACATAGAGGGTGCCAGGGAACGTGGCTGTTGGGTTCTATCGCTTCATGGTTGTTGGCAGCGAGAGTTGTTTGAAGGACAGATCGGGTGCGCTAATGTAATTGCAGGAGCAGCTCCAGCGTGTTGTACTGCCTCCCACCCTGCCAGTCTGCCAATTGGGGAGTCATATGGACTCATATTCCCATGTTAATAGGCTGGCAGGAACCCACCTCGTTGAACAACCGTCTTACAATACTGAGATCGAAGAAACGGAATTGCGTGCCCTTAGTCTGCGTGGCACCGATCGAAAAATTAACTGTTTAGGTATAACTAATCAGTTAATTACATTACTAATTAATACATGTAAACTGTTCATGTGTAGAAATGTATTACGGAAAGAATTCAGTTCATTGTAACACATTTTACAAGTTGAGATTTGAGATCTTGGTTATTATCTGTAAATATCTGTAACTTAGCTGCCTCGTATACTTATGTCTTTCAATTATGATCCCAGTAATGCGATTGGCTGAAAAGGCTATAATAGGTTAGGTCTGAACAATAATGGCTGGCGTAAACACACAAACTAATGTGGCCAGCTGTAGCTGCATGCATACAAACAGACAATTTCTTTGTAAATTAAAATTTTCTATTCTGTTCCATCCACTCATCCACCTTCCAATCTGTTCCATCCTAAACGAAACCCGCCTCAGCAGCTCCTCTGCCTCCTCTCTCTGGTCTCTCTGGCAACCGGACTTTGTTCTTGATATCTCTGACAACCCCTCTGACACGACGCAGCGCTCGTGAATAAGTTGGGGCCCGGCACTTAGTTTGAGTAGCGCGTTAGAAATTTTGAATTTACGACTACAAAGACTAAGTAATTTTTTACTGGCCATTACTAGCAATGGTACATTAATGTCTGATGCGTTTCAGAGCTTTGCCTTCTGAGGTACAAGCGCTTAGACAAGTCGTCTCCTGGAGCAGCGAAATGACAAACGGTTTCTAACGCTAAAATGACGTCAGTTATGTTATTTATAGCCTTCTATTTTAAGATGTGGACAATTAATATTGAACTAACCATGTTGACGTCACAAAGTTTCCGAAATAATCGTATAAGAAGTGATAGCGATGATAAAATTATGAGGGATTCTGGAATTGTAAAAGAATCTATACATATAGTTTCCATATAGTGTCCGTCCGGATAAACGCTACGTCACAAACGCTTTCTGTTCTATTGTGAAACATGAACCGGTTGTGTTGACGACGGATGTCTTGACGACGGGGATAAGTAACGATACATTATAGGCCTATATTATGACGTCATGATATGACGGGAAAATACACTAGTAATTATATATAATATTATAATTAATTATATTATATTATAATTAATTATATTCTTTATTATTTAAAACCGACAGACGCAGTAAGATTACATTGAAACATGAAAGTACAATCAAGATCTTAATTAAACACACGGTTTGGCAGCCATGCAAGGCGCCGCCCTAGAGGGGAGTTACGGGAGTCGATCCGCGTACCTTATGCTCTCCTGGCCATGAGTGTTACCCAGGGCTGTAGTCGAGGGTATACGCGAGTATACAGCGTATACTCACCTCTAGAGACCGTATACTCACCTCACAAAATATTTATAATTATTTATATTAAAATACTGTAGCGTATACTCACAAAATACTGTAGCGTATACTCACCTCTAATTTGTTTCGAAAAACTAACCGGTAGCGTGCATTCACCTCTAATTTTACCACTACAGCCCTGGTGTTACTACTACTCTATCCCCCTCCCCAACGCGGCTACCCATTTACTATTATTGGAGTGTCGCTTACGGAGCAGATTTAACTGACATCCCCCATGGTGTACAGGCCAAGTTTTTTCCGCTCATAAAACTTACATTCCAAAGTTTAATTTTAACTGCAATTATTTAATTATAGGCCTACTTCTCATATTGTAATTTTGAATTTTTAAGTTTTTGGCGCCAAGTGGAATGTATCGTCCTTATGCCATGGCCTTATTATCGTTTCTTACGATAGAAAATCCGCCAACAAGACATGGGCTAACTGGAAACAGAGACTAAGAAGGCACCCCTCCAGCCGATTGGTATGATTATTATTTAAATATAATATATGAAAATGATAGACATAAATGACTTTAAAAAACATTAAAATAGACATAAAATAAATTAAGAAAATTAAACTGAGTTTATTTAAGCACCTTTATGGCAATTAGTTGGTACTATTACTATTACTATTATTATTATTATTATTATTATTATTATTATTATTATTATTATTATTATTATTATTATTATTATTATTATTATTATTTATTGTTATTATTATTATTATTATTATTATTATTATTATTATTATTATTATTATTATTATTATTATTATTATTATTATTATTATTATTATTATTAACGGAGGCAGCGGCGTGGAACTCTTTTTTCTGAGTGAACAGAACCTAGACATGAATTCTCGGATAATAATAATAATAATAATAATAATAATAATAATAATAATAATAATAATAATAATAATAATAATAATAATAATAATAATAATAATAATAATAATAATAATAATAATAATAATAATAATAATAATAATAATAATAATAATAATAATAATAATAATAATAATAATAATAATAAACTAACAGACTCGCTTCTAAAATAGGTGGCATGATGTCATCCGATATCAGCCGCGTTAGAATACAGTTAGTGTGGCCAATATGGATACAGTTGTATCTCCTGGCTATTGTCCCATAAGATGCCGCAGAAGAGGCAATTGGGACTAGGGAAGGATCGAGAGTTTAACGATATCTTTTGGCAACAAAGGCCGTTGACGTCGACAGAAATTATTTTTATCAGTGATATGCGTTTAGAAGCTGGATATGTTCAGCCGTGTATTGAAACGAGCGAAGTATAACAAGTGAAGCAGGAAATGTTTAATAGGGCTACTTGGTTCAGATGTCGACGTTTATTTGTTAGTGATAGCACTGACTAGGGTCGTGGAAGCCTCTGAATCGTTGAGTGGCGCTTTTATAAATGTTCAATTACGATTCCAATTGCACTCACGATAGCACTATACAGGACAGTAAACACTTATAGCAGTGTAGCAGCAGCGTGGTATATAGCTTGATCTGATGGAACAAAACTTACGTTTTTCAGATTTTACTAGGCGATACATTAGCTGAACACAGGGTTATGAAACGAATCAATAGACGCATCTGTTCTATATATAGTGTCGGTTAAACGCATTTTAAAGGTGTCTAGAAGTTACATTTAGTTACATTTTGACTAAATTAACTCGTTACTTAATAAATTTTTTTACTGAATTTTACATTAAATTCTTAGCAGAAGCTTTACACAACAAATCATGACGTCATCACATTTGTTGTTGCTTACGCTGTTTTTGCAAAACTCACTATCATTGTAAAAAAAAGGCCCAACAATGGCCCAACGAATGTTTACGAATTTTTACGAATTTTAAAAAAGACCAAAAATTCGCGAATTTTTACGAATTTTAAAACCGAAAGTCACGAATTCTCGAACTATGGTTCCACTTATAGCAGTTTAGCAGCAGTGTAATATATAGCTTGATCTGATGGAACAAAACTTACGTTTTTCAGATTTTACTAGGATACATTAGCAGAACACAGGGTCATCAGACGAATCAATAGACGTTCAACGCATCTGTTAAATATATAGAGTCGGTTAAAAGCGTTTTAAAGGTGTCTAGAGTAATAATAATAATAATAATAATAATAATAATAATAATAATAATAATAATAATAATAATAATAATAATAATAATAATATAATAATAATAATAATATTTATTCTTTAATTAAGCGCCTGCAAACGCACTGCGCTGTACATGTACATGTTATGCGATAAACCTTAACTACTAACAGAACAGACAGCCTGCAATACACGGCGCAAATTGCAGCCTACAAAGCATGTCCGCCTATGGGACTCGATCTCTGTACCTCTCGCACTCTACGCCAGATGTTATCCAATGCGCTATCGGGCACTATATGTATGAAGAGCATGTATTATTCTTGTTTTGAGGAAATCATGTGGCACCAAACGTCCTTTCACGTCGCTAGGAAAACAAATTGAACAGTTATCACCACTGCGATATACTTGACTGGTTAGCTGCTATTTATCGACACTGTGTAATCTCAAAGGTGATTTCCATCTCCTTTCCCCTTCCTCCAGATTTGAGACTGACACTACAAGAGTGCGGGCAGAGGAGTTATGTGGAGTTAACCTCTCCTAGTTGGTCTAATGGGTTTCGTTTAAAAACATATAGCGTCTGTTGTATACATAGCATTGTAAAGGAGTATTCTTTATTTTTTAAAGACAGCTTGTGGCTAAAAGGGCCATTCATGTCCACTTGAACTGAATAGAATAGATCCAAATTACAGGACTACCTAATCGATCGAGCGCAATTGTTTCTTATATATATGGTTTATTAAACCCGTGTTAAAGGTGTTTAACCGATCACTTGTATACTATTCATTTTTTAACGACATCTTGTGGCTGCCAAGGCCGTTGAAGTCCACCTCATTTAGTCTAGTCCAAAATAGATTTTGATAGGTCTTCCGATTTTTTTTAATCCAATGGTTTAACGTCATCATATGACATCACAGCTCGTTGACGACAATTCAATAGTATGAACAATACATTTAAAACAGAATTTACAGAGTCCAACAGACAGCATTTAGAAGTGTCAAAACAGCATCCTTCGATGTTCATAATAGTCATTTTTTTAACATAATAAATTATATATAATATTATATATATATAATTTATAGATATAACATAATAAATTATATATATATATAATTTATATATATATAACATAATATATATATATATATATATATATATATATATATATATACAGTCATTAATGTCAATGATACTTTTATTATAAAAAGACAGAGTTAAGTGCATGTTAAGCAACATTTTGTATTAATTGTTATGCACAAGAATTTTAAAATATAAAATAAATTAAATGAATGTTTGATGAACATTTATAATGTACATGAGATTTATAATATAGTTATTCAATTATAAAATAGCCAAATGTACAATACATATTACTATGACATGAAATTTAAAAAAAATTTAATTCTTGAATTTTCAACATTTTTCATTCAAAGCAATTAAACAATATTACTAAATGCAAACATTGAAAACAACAGTTCTTCATCATTATGTTATAGATTCACAAAATAAAACAGAACTACAATATGATCAGAGATTCTTAAGCTATCACTTTTAATTTTTAGTACAGTTTATTGATTGTTTATTATATACGGAACTTTGACATGTGATTCTTGTTTTAGTTATAAATTATTACATAAGTACTCAAAACAAATAAGCAATATTAACATAATATATACAAATCGTAAAATTAACTTTCACAGAATCCTACGATTGAACGCGATCGCTAAACATATAGCGTCGGTGTACACGTTTTGAAGGTGTCCAGGGGGCATTATTTTTATCGAAAACTTCTCTGGTAGCATCTTATGGCATCAACTGCCGTTAAATGTCGATATGGAATAATGATAATAATAATTACATAGGCTTGGAATAATAATAATAATAATAATAATAATAATAATAATAATAATAATAATAATAATAATAATAATAATAATAATAATAATTATATAGGCTAATAAAGTCATCACAAGACTTGAGACACTACATCCACACGACTCATTTGCCTTGTTGAGGAGCAGTTTAAGCATACTGAAGCTGCTATGCACATTAAGAACATCTGCTATTTGAACGAAGGACTTCTACGCCATTTCTACTGCTTTAGCTTGGACAGAGCACGTGAATTTGAGCCAATTCACACGACCTGGCCGTGTTTGAACACTCTATAGCGATCTCAAAACAACTATTACGATCACCTAGAACAATACAGCACTTTCTACCGCTTTTAAACAGCTCATGTAGGACAATACATTGCTCTTAGCACTTTCTATAGCACTTCATCCAGCCCACACAACAAAAGCCTTCTCCCTATATGCACAGTTGGATCGAAAATCGACAGATTGTAGCGGCGTTTTAGACAAAAACTCGACCGCTGCTAAAATTAATGAAAATCGAACAACGAAGCAGCTTCTGACGATAGGTGGCCTCAACAAAGCGTCATTGACGCGCGTCAATGACGCCTTTCGCTTGATAGCAGCTCAAGGCAAGCGTTTTCTATGAGGCCCTAATGCCCTCCCTCAAAGACCATGTCTGAGTATTTAAGTGATGCTTGAAAATTGCACTGCCAGAGTAGGGTAGTGGCGGAGTTTTAAAAATTCATGTAAACAAGGTCTTACATTAGTTTGTATTATACAACAACGTCTTGTGGTTGTCATTGTCCTTAACGTCGACCTTGCATTTCGGTGGAGTGGCGAAGTATCTGATATCCTGCAGTAGTAGTTTAAGTTTAACGATACTGTGTGATAATTGTGATAATTTTTTAATTGATAATTGTGATAATTCTTTATCCGGTTTTAACGACATCTTGCCAATGCCGATCACCGCTGACTTCGCAATATTAACAGCGCGGACGTTATAGGGTACTTATATCCGGCTGAAAACCTTAAAAGAGGTGTTTATAAATATCAGCAGACTTATAACAGTTTTGAACATTCCGGTCGCGTTTTAATTTGCTCTTTACGGCATTAACACTGCCAGTGAATTATTTTGTGTCTCTTTAACAACCCAGTGTCATTTGATTATCGTTGCCCTCCTCGTCTCTCCAGGCTTAAGACTGGCACCATCAGAGGTAAGGCAGCGATGGATCCATAGCTATGTTTTTCGGTTACGCACAAGAGTTTAATACAACACTGTGTCACAAGACAGATGATTAGCGTCACCCTCCTCCTTCTTGCGGCTTGGGACTGGCACTAACGAAGCATAAGTCAGAGGCACAGCGACTTCCAAACTTATATAGTATCATTTACTATAACGTTTTAAAGGTGTCTACTGCAGCGGCTTTCAAACTTTTTTGTTGTACCACCAGGTAAAAAATCGAATGTTGTACCTCCAGCAAAGGTCAGATCAAAAACAACAAGAGAACGCGAAGTCCTTTTGTAATTAGCGTAGGACCGCAGATAGACAAATTAAAAAAAGTAATATATAATTTTAAGAATGTAATCTTTTTGAATTTTTTCGCGTACCACTTACCGACACCTGGCGTACTACTAGTGGTAAGGGTACCACCGTTTGAAAACCGATGGTCTATAGACAGAGCGCTCTCACTAATCGGACACCATGATTGGATTTCGGATTATTCGCTCTATGTCGCCTTGATCAATAGCTGAGCCAGCAGAAAAACTGTCTCGAAATTGGCCACATTAACTGTGTTCTTTCGCTGGATAATATCGGGCGACATCCTGCTTGACGCTGCTTTGAAAGCGAGTCTGTTAGTTTAGAAAATCGAAAACAACGTATGTACGTATCGACACATTTTATATAGCGTATTTTTTTTACATCTCAACAGCGCGAGAAGAAACTGGACGTTGGTTCTGATCTCGGAGAATCTAGAAATGAATTTCCCATCAGGTGAGTGTTTATTTTTGTACAGATTAGAGAAAAATAATGGAAATACTACAAGATATGTCATCATCATCATCATCATCATCATCATCATCATCATCATCATCATCATCATCATCATCATCATCATCATCATCATCATCATCATCATCATCATCATCATCATCATCATCATCATCATCATCATCATCATCATCATCATCATCATCATCATCATCATCATCATCATCATCACCATCACCATCATCATCATCATCATCATCATCATCATCATCATCATCATCATCATCATCATCATCATCATCATCATCATCATCATACTCATACTCATACTCATACTCATCATCATGCTCACCAACACACCATCAGCAACACTATCTTCTCCACCACCAAAATCATTATAATAATCATCTCTACCACAACAACCATCATCATCGTCACTATCATTATCATCTCAACCATTACCACCATCATCATCATTATCATCATCAGCAGGACCACTACCATATAAATATATTGTTATTCATGATCATATTCATATTGAAAATAAAATGTACTGTAATATTCAAATCACTGGCAAAATCAGAATCTTAATCGAAATCAAAATCTAAAACAAAGTCATTATAATTTACAATCACCGTAAAAAATCGTCATCATAATCAGAAACGTAATCACAAAAAATCACTGTTACGATCATGTCTGTGGTTCCTCTTACCAGGTCAAGATTTACTTCGGCTCCTCCACTTCCTTTTCATCATTTCCGGTTCCCGGTCAAACAAGGCACCAAAAGGAGTCCAGAACACCGCCGGTTGGAGATGATTACGTTGCTGTCTGTCTGTCTGTCTGTCTGTCTGTCTGTCTGTCTGTCTGTCTGTCTGTCTGTCTGTCTGTCTGTCTGTCTGTCTGTCTGTCTGTCTGTCTGTCTGTCTGTCTGTCTGCATTATTCAGCTCTTCTTTGGCTCAGCAATGGGCTTTTGCTGAGTGGTTCTCTCACTATGGAATTACCTTCCGCTGCAATCTGTAGTAGGATTCTAGAGGGGATCACACCTGCGTCTCTTCGCTGCGTAAATACTTACCTGTTAACGGGCCTGTGACGTTGACAGCGCTTCTGCATAGCCCTGCTGTGATAAGCGCTTTATAAATGCTCGTATAAGATCAGACAAGATAAGACTAAATACGTAACACGACATAATTTTGGAGTAGATTCACATTAATCACGAATGCCACTTATATATCTATATATATACCTCATGGTACAAGCGTTTTAAAGGTGTGTAAATGACTTCTGTCACGGAGCGTATCCAGTGCATTAGCGACATCTAGCGGCTGCATATAAGCTCTCACTGATTTCGACCCTAAGCCGACCATAGATACGAAGTGATGCGGCAGTATTGTGGCGGACTGGCCACAAGCCTTGAATGTAGGTTTTATCAATAATAGCTGTCTTATTGACGCGTTTTCGGGCGTCGTAATGCATCAGAGGGCACCATCGGCCGATGCGTAGATGGTAGCGCTTACGTGAAATAAAATGGCCAATATTTAAGTTTTAGCTTATTTTTGCCATTTAAGCGATTCAAATGATTAATTAGTATAATATTACACGCTTTTAGGTCCAAAAAATAAGGCCTAAAGATAGGGCGGCACTTAGTATAATAGGTTGATTTCGATACCTTAGACACCTGTATTTGAGAAGGTGTGCGTAGGCTAGTATATAAGGAACAAGCCACGGTATAGTGTGGTGAGGGATAAGTAAAGGCTGCCTCACGGTGTTTTGCCTATATTGTAGGATGGCGACGCTGCATCCTGCATGTACAGCGATACTGTTCTTCAGTGTCGTTGGTTAGCGATTAATACTGCACTCCGTGTGGTAGTATACGGCGAGTGATTCGATCGGGTACCGGTTAGGTTACAAATATTTATTTACAAGGCTAATCAGTGCGCTCCCGAGTGACAGCCGCTCCAAACGCGGTCTGACCAGTGCTGGCAAAGCGTCGATCCAACGGAGTAAGGGCCCACTCTGTTGTAGATCGCGAGCAGTACCGAGTCTGATCATGGAAGGCTGATTCGGAGAAAGACCGATCGTGAGAGATAACGGCTCACAGGTCTGTATCGGTAAAGTCCGGGAAAGGCCCGGCGGTTCCGTTCGATAAAGACTGGGAAGCAGACCTAGTCGGTGGCCGTTCGGTAAAGACGGGAAAGGTGAGCCCGCCGGTGACTTTACGATAGATCTGGGAAAGGCCCCGGTGATCCGTTCGATACACGCAGGTCTGTACAAAAGACGGGGAAGCAGACCCGTAGATGTCCGTTTCGATATATACCGGAAAGACCGGTTGATGTCTGGTGAGATATACGGGCAAAGTTCCCGCTGTTGAGTGTCAGAGAGATACGCGGGCAAAGATCCGGTGTTGGCCGTCAGAGATACACGCGGAAAGGCCCCGTTGTTGACCGTCAGAGATACACGGGCAAAGCCCGGTGGTAGCAGTCAGAGAGATACGCGGGCAAAGACCCGGTATTGACCGTCAGAGATACACGGGCAAAGCCCGGTGGTAGCAGTCAGAGATACGCGGGGGAAGACCCGATTGGTGATAACTCAGTTCAAGTATCGTCCAGTGCGATCCCGAGTTACAGCCGAATCTAATCACTCTTGGGTATTGGATTGACCGCCGATTCGACAGGTTTGGGGCCCACCCTGCCGTTAGATCGCGAGCCGGTCTGAATCCCGATTGTGGGAGTTTAACGGGCTGAACAAACCTCGGGGAGAGACCGATCGTGAGAGATATAGAAAACACAGGTCTGTATCGGTAAAGTGCGGAGAAACATTCCGCTGGTGACGTCCGGTGAAGTACCGGAGCGATCTTGTTGAAGCTGTTCGATAACATCGGGAAACTACCGGTAAATTATCCATTCGCGGTCACCGCGTTTGGTTCCCTTGCAGTCATAGTTACTCCCGCGGTTTACCGGCAAATATCCGTCCGGGAGACCAACCGAACGATCCGACCGTTGTGTGTTACGGTGTTCGGGACAGTTCCCACGGGGGAAAGATACACAGGTCTGTGTGCAATAACGGGGTAACAGTACTGATAGTTACTCCACTGGTACCGTTAGCAGAATCGAGTCTGTGTACTCAGAAATGAAGCCTACGAGTCTGTGAGCTCCCGGGAAAACACAACCGTGTAAAGGTTATGTAAACCGGGTAGGGATACGCCGCAACGAGAAGATACAGCGGGCCAGATCCCTAGGTGAAGAGTACGCGAGTTCCGGGTAAACGGTAGAATAAATCAGACCAAGAGATTAATCTCAAAGTTCGGATCGGGTAGTCGGGTACCCAGGTCCGAAAGAGACAAGTTCGCGTTTTACTAGCCGAGATTCAGCTAGTCAGAGTTCCTTGGTGAGGAGTACGATAATCCCATGTATGAAGGGAAACATTAAAGCA
>OY744607.1:70468985-70506485 GCA_963556255.1 Allolobophora icterica | reverse complement strand
TATATGGAGAAATAAGACGATTTAAATGTTTCTCAAATGTGGTTCGGAATATTTTAAAATAGAAATAGCCTGTGCCTATTAATGGATGGGTTACAATTAGTTGCTTTACTAATTTCAGGAATATTTTGTCAAAGAAAAATATCTCTATTGATAATGCGATTTTCTGACAATATAGAGATGTTTCTCAGCAATTTTTCGAACTATTTTGTTTTAGAAATGATCCTTATTTGCGTAGATAGGTTCTAGGAATAGGATCGAGATTTAACGACAGTTTATAGGCCTATAGCAACAAAGGCCGTAGACGTTGGCAGAAATTATTTTGAACAGTTCTCACTGTTCATACGGCATAATAAAACTCTATGAAGTTTCCTTAAATACGTTTAACGTTTAATTATAAAAAGTTTGTAAGTTTTTTTACGTGTATCTAAGTGAACACCTCTTATTTCTGAAACAGATAATCTGCAAATTGGTAAGGACACACTGGAATATAGGCTAATAGATAGATTGTGCCAACTGCTTTGGTAATTTATAGCACATTTGTTTCACAAATAAGCGGTGTTCATTTTAGATAGGTTTTAATAATTTTTTTTAATTTGTGCAATGTTTCGCTACTAAATTAGGCCCCTACCTGTGTATATTTACGTAGGTCTTATTTAGGTTTATTGCCGGATTTCGGACAATTTTCAGTGAGTGAATGATTGGAATACATTTCTAGAACTAGCGGTGTCTATTTAGATAGTTTTTCAATAAGTTTTTAAAAGTATTTGCTGAATATTTTGCTCTCGAAATAGACGGTACCGATAGTACTGTACCATAGACAGTAGTTTAGATAGTTTCAATAGACACATTACTTGGGTTGCAAAACCAAGAAAAGATGGGTTTTTATTCCAGATCTTGACATGCAAAATGGTGTTTCAAACGATTTGGTCTTTCGGCGCTATATGAATGTCGAGCTTACGATTAGGATTTAATTGTAATGTAAGATAAACTTGACATTTTATCTTTAAATTTAACGCAATATGCAGCATTAAATGAGACATACGACGCGAAACAGACGACTGGTTTAAAATAGTCTTCGAGGTAGACGCTGTTGACTGGTTTTTAAGTTACGACAAATGCAAACAACGCACAACATAAACAGATAGTAATATAGAGCATCGATAACGAAAAGCAGTCTCTTAGACACCTCTTTTAAGCTTTGCATTGGTCCTATAATAAATCGAATACGACGAGCATCGACAAAGAATATCTACACACCTCTTTTAAGATTCACATGGACCTTATAAGAAATTACGAAACTTTGCATGGTAAAGAGTAGTCTCTTAGACACCTCTTTCATGCGTTAGGTGGGCTCTATAACAAACAGACACACGGAAATATCCGAAGTGAAAAGGATACAGACGAATGACGCGTTGAAAATAAGTAGGTAGTCAGTAAAGTTTAGTAAACTAAGCGCAAGTAAACGATATAAGAAAAGCATGTTAAATAACAAGAACCGGCAGATCTTTTAAATGGCGCATAGCAACAACTTCTGAAAATATGTAAAATGACACGTGGACATGGTCATGAAATATCTTGAATGAAACACGAAAATATCTTCAAAATGTGAAGAAAAAACACGTGGCAAAATTTTGAAAGCAAGCAAAATAATATGTGGAAAATATCTTAAAATATTAAAGCAACACGTCAAAACGGTCTTAAAATATATTAAACGACAAATAGATATTGTCTAAAATAAATTTAATTTTAAAACATAAGGTGTTAAATAAATTAAATGACAAATAGATAAGGTCTTAAAATAAATTAAGTGACATATTGATACGGTCTTAAATTACAAAAAAAATATGGTCTTAAATAAATTAAATAACAAACAGATAAGGCCTTAAATGAAATTACACGTTGCTAAGGTCTTGAAATGAACAAATTAAAGGTTCGAAAAGTCCGAGATCATGTTACAGATAACAGCATGAACAGCTGTAACAAAACAATAGAGGTTCACTATCTTGGCTACTATATATATATACGATTCGACATATGCGTTTTTAAGGTGTCTAAAACAGTAATTATATTTAACGATAATTTTCTGGCTCAAGATTTCATCAAAGCTTTCGAGATGGAAACAAGAATTCCACTTCTATGTTATCGATGACTGTTCCACATGTAGTTCTGGAGCGTGCGAAAAAGCAGCTCTAGGTTTGACGAGGTCGAGAAATTGACGTCGGTCTTTGCAATCCGCTTGGAGAGCTGACCATTAACAGAAGACTGTTAAGCGGTGAAAGTATCGTCGAATGATTCGCCCTCATCACTCGTTATTCTAAAAATATATTCTATATATATATATATATATATATATATATATATATATATATATATATATATATATATATATATATATATATGTCTCAAGTTCTCCTACCGAGCCATGTCCAAGACAGCAAAACGCCTCTGGAACGATCTCCCCTCTGAGTTCCGCAGATTCTCAGTTCCTTCATCATCATTGCAACCCGTCCTCCGTCCTCCTTCTCCTCATGTTCCTCTATCCATCACCCCCGGTGCTTTCCACTCGAAACTGGTCTCACCTTTTCAAGTACTCCTACCCTGACTCACCTGATCCTTCACCTTTCAATTGTTCTCGCGCTTGATCTTCGAGTGGCGCTTTAGAAGTCTGAGGGTTACGATTACGATTACGACAATGAAGATGATTGGCGTCGCCCTCCTCCTTTCTTCAGGCTTCGGACTGGCACCACCTTGTCACAAGTTTTTTTAAACAAAATACCTTTTTCTAGTTCAGCTGGGGGTCCGTACATGACTATAATTATCTTTTGCTACCTAGATTTAACTGGAATTCAATAGCTTGACGGCATCTTATGGCACCAATGGCCGTTCAAATCGATAACAAAAACTCTGAGCACATTAGTTGGATTCAGAACTCACCCTCTCTCTTCATATCTTGCAGCTGAGCAGCGCTTGCTACTTTCAGCTGCGACAGCTTCGCATGGTTTCCCGCTCTCTTTCCTCCCAATCATGCGTTCATTACCTGTCGACTTGACTACTGCTGCTCCCTCTATATTGGCCTTTCCCTCACTCGACTGAACTGCCTCGAACGCGTACTACTACTGCGTTCCGCTGCGCGCTTGATTGGGCGCATTCCTAAATTTGGCCATGTCTTTGAATACATGCGAGATGTCCTCCACTGGTTACCACTCTCGCAACGCATTGCTTACCGGGTTGTCTCCATTGCCTGGCAATGTCAGCTTGGCCTCCTATCTGCGCGACCTCTGTTCTTGTGCCTCTGTTCCACCTGGTCACCTCTCTCTTCGCTCTGCCACCCGTGATGATCTCTCTGTTCCTTTCGCACGCACTGCTACTATGCAGCAGCGCGCTTTCTCCGTCGTTGGTCCCACAAGTTGGAATGGGCTTCCTCCAGAGCTGCGGTCTCTTCTTCTAAACTCATCCACCACTTTTTTCTCCCTTCTCCTTTCTCCAGAGTTCGGGTAGAGGCGGAGTTAGGCGATTTCGACCTCTCCTAGTTTGGAAATGCGATGATAGGCGAGTTTATGGCAAGAAAATCAACACTAAAACGGTGTCCATCTATTATCGGGTATAGTATTGCGGTAGTTTAACCTTCGCAGGACGGAAAGGGGTAAATAATTACCCCAGGGGTGTTTGGATGGTGATTGCGGAACAACTGTAGGTAGGTATAATTTGTCGTTCCACATGTTTACAAGTTACCACCAATGACATATTCTGACTGCAGACCCACCACATTGCCATTTGGTGGGAAAAAGATTTTTCAATCCAAAGTGTCCTGGGGTAAAAATTTACCCCTCTTCGTCCTCGACGTCGTTATTTTTTCGTTCATAGGGCAGATATGTTTTTTAAAGATATGAGCTCATAAGTGACTTGCAATCATAAATCAAGTGTGGAATCTACCATGGAACTGAGTGTTAATAGTTTCTTAATTGTGGAGAGTTTATTTTCCAAGATGGCGGCCAATATGGCCGCCAAAACAAAAATATGCATGTCTCAGCTCATAGGTAATCTAAAATGACAAATGAAGTGTCAATTGTAATATTTCCAAGGTCAAGGAATCGATTTATCGCAGCGGTAATAGTGTGTGACTACAACTGTCCAAGATGGCGGCCAACATGGCCGCCAAAACACAAAAATGTGTATATCTCGGCTTGTAGGTAAGATGCAATGACAAATTAAGTGTTAATTGTAGCATTTCCAAGGTCAAGGAATTCATTTATCGTAGTGACAATAGCGTGGGAATACTACTATCCAAGATGGCGGCCAATATGGCCGACAAAACACAAAAATAAGAATTATCAATCAACTGACTGATCGGTCACCATTGCCACAGCGATAAATCGATTCCCTGACCTTGGAAATGTTACAATTGACACTTCATTTGTCATTGGAGCTTACCTACAACCTGAGATATACATATTTTTGTGTTTTGGCGGCCATGTTGGCCGCCATCTTGGAAATTAGTATTCCACACGATAGCCACTACGATAGTTTGTTTTCTTGACCTTAGAAATGTTACAATTGATATCTCATTTGTCATTGTAGCCTACTTATGTGCTGAGATATATATATTTTTGTGTTTTCGCGGCCATATTGGCCGCCATCTTGGAAAGTATAATTCCTACACTATTGCCACTATGATAGATCGATTCCTTGACCTTGAATATGTTACAATTGACACTTCATTTGCAATTGTAGCTTACCTATGAGCAGAGACATACCTATTGTTGTGTCTGGTGGACATATTGGCCGCCATCTTGAAAACTAGTATTCCCACATTATTGCCACTACAATAATTCGATTCCGTGACCTTGGGAATGTTACAATGGACACTTCATTTGTCATTGTAATTTACCTATGAGCTGAGATATACATATTGTTATATTTTGGCGGCCATGTTGGCCGCCATCTTGAACAATAGCATTTGTACACTATTGCCACTATGATAAATCGATTTCTTGACCTTGAAATGTTACAATTGACACTTCATTTGTCATTGTACCTTACCTACGTGCTGAGATATACATTTTTTTGTGTTTTGGCGGCCATATTGACCGCCATCTTGAAAATTAGTATTTGTACACTATTGCCACTATGATAAATCGATTCCTTGACCTTGGAAATGTTACAATTGACACTTCATTGTCATCGTAGCTAACCTGAGCTGAGATATTACAAATTTTTTTTGGGGGTAAAAAATTACTCCTCTTCGTCCTCCGTGTATCGTAAAATCTTTCCGTCCTGCGAAGGTTAACGACGCTATGTTGTAACGAAGATGAATGGCGTCGCCCTCCTCCTCCGTCCAGGCTTGGAACTGGCACTACCAGAGCACGAGCAGAGGTGGAGTTAGGTGTCTACAGAGATCATTTCTATTTTCTTTTGTTAAACGACATCTTGTGGCTGCCAAAGCCGTTGAAATCGACCTCACTTAGCTTCATATAGCAGAGTAACTCGTCAATTTAACGCGATTGCTAAACATATAGCGTCGGGTAACCCGTTTTAAAGGTGTCCAAGATCGCATTTCATTGATAGCATTTTATGGCATCACCAGCCGTTGACGTTGCTTTGGAATAACGATGATGATGATAATGATGATAATAATAATAATAAAAGTAATAATAATAAATAAATAGTGCTACGTAGCCTACGTGTTGAAAGTAAGGTATACTGACCGGAAACATCTGTAATTCTGATGCGCCGCCTGTCGAAGACACAGTGCACCAACCGCTTCTATCGAGTGATCGCTCGACAGAGGCTTCTTATAGATGGCCAACTTACTATGCAATTGTCTCAAACTCATCGTCGGTAACAACTCTGCAAATGCATCATCGTCATCATAATTAGTATTAGTAGCAGTAGTAACAGTAGTAGTAAAAGTAGTGGTAGTAACAGTAGCAGTAGTATTAGTAGTGGTAGTAGTAGTAGTAGTAGTAGTAGTAGTAGTAGTAGTAGTAGTAGTAGTAGTAGTAGTAGTAGTAGTAGTAGTAGTAGTATGATGATGATGATGATGATGATGATGATGATGATGATGATGATGATGATGACGATGATGATGATGATGATGATGACGACGACGACGACTACGATGATAATAATGACAATAACATAGTAATAATCTTCTAAATATACTGCCAGTTTGCCATCATACTGCTTTGAGCTCTTGGTCTGTGAACCCCGGGGCCCAATATACCAAGGCCTTGCTTTGCTCAACCTCCTTGGATACCACCTTGCCCAAATATCAGAAGATAAGAGAAAGACTACTTTCCACCTTCAGCGGTTATCTACAGCTATCCGGCGCTTGCAGTCGCTTTTTGTAGCACCTTTACCACCGATAAAACTACAAAGACTAGTCATTCCGGAACAACGCTCCAATAAGTTTTGCAATCCAGAAGGATCAAAAGTTCTTCGAGGAACAAAAGATTATAAATTTATTAAACCGATTTTGACCCTGGCTGCCTTTTTTGTTTTGACTGAGCGCCTTTGATAAGCTGGTTCCAGCGATTTCGCTGTTTGTGGCGCTGTAGAATTCTCGAGATAACGATAACGATCACAGCTATACAAGAGAATCGATTACCTTCCTGGAGTGCAGCGAGGAATGGAGGGTCGCCCCTTTCTGACCTCTTCCCGAATCGTCCCTGGGGCCTCCAGTAGTCCTGCTCGATGGAGTCACGTGGAATGATGGCGAGGAGGAGAAGGAGAAAGGCGGAAGACAGGCAGACGGCTTGAGAAGGCATCTCTCACGATTCCAGTAAGAAATAAACGAACGAAAATTATTTAGCGCAAGCACAAAAGTTGTATCCAGTGTTTAACGACGTCTTGTGGCTGCCAGGGCCGTTAACGTCGACCTTGCATTCAAACTAAGCCGGGATTGTCTTGTCTTGTCTTTAGCCGTCTTCGATCCGAAGGTTGGCCGCACTATAAACCGTCCGTCTCCAGATGTTTCGATCTTTTACTGAACTCAATAACTGAGTCATAGTCAAACCTTTCCAAGACCTTATACGTTCTCCATCCAAGTTGTTCGCGGTCTTCCGCGTGTTCGTGATCCATCCGTTGTGCCTTGCATTATTTCCTTCTCCAAACAGTCTCCATTTTTTCTCATAATGTGACCAAAGTATTTCAACTTTCTTGTTTTTATGCTAACATCTGACGTTCTATGCCAAGTTGTTCCAATACCCATTCGTTGGTTTTCTTTACAACCCAAGACACCCTCATTATCTGCCTCAGTATTTTCATATCAAATCAATTTATCCTCAATTTATCAGATCTTTTAATGGTCCATCCTTCGCAACCATAGTTTGCGACTGCAGGGCCTTATCAGAGCCTTCCAGAGTCTTATTTTAGTTGTCACTGATATACCATGACTTGTCCAAAGCCGGGATTACAACGTTTAAATTCGGACGATGAATATTATATATAGCATTGATAAGAAATATTTAAAAGGTGTGTAATGAGAACATTTATTTTTCCAGTGTCTAACGACATCTCGTGGTTGCCAGAGCCGATGACATCTACAGCAGCGGTTCTCAACCTTTTGAGATTCAAGGACCACTTAAAAAAATGTTTGTCTCGGTCGCGGACCACCGCTAAAAATTGTGCCAAAAACCAAATTAATATAAAAGAAATTTTTTGCCATAAATCCGTGTATTATTAGTTTCCTGCTGCTATCTAGCCGATTCTGGCGATTGAAATAAAACAAAAATTTACAAAATTTACAAAATGTGTCTGTTTGCATGTTTTAAATTGTTAAAATATAAATTGTAGGCCTTGCTCGCGGACCACCAGACAGATGGCCGCGGACCACCAGTGGTCCGCGGACCACAGGTTGAGAACCGCTGATCTACAGTACCTTATTAATGCCAGAATATCTAACATAAACCAACGTTTATTTAACGACGCCGTCATATCAAAGTCGTTAAATAAACGTTGGTTTATGTTAGATATTCTGGAATTAACATCAACCATGCATCTGATATTTATATAAGTAAGTAAGTATATTCTTTATTACACCATTAACAAACGCACAATGGGACAGAAGCTAGGAGCATCAACTGTAAAACACTGAAGTAATAATAAATCGAAATAAAAATGATAAACTAAGTAAATAAAAAAAGCAAGTGTTTCCTTATCATTTATGCAGTAGTGTAGCAATGTAACCCTTCCCTGTCAAAGGATCACATCGTGGGCTCACAATATATAGCATCGATGTGAAGCCGTTTAAAGGTGTCTTAGTGTGTGCATTGGACATTTGTGCCTGCCAAGGGCCCTCGCCGTCGACCTTATCCTACCTTCATGTCGGCGGATCCACAACAGATTTAATAGTTCCAGGGTTAAACGACATCTTGTGGGCTGTGGCATATGGGGCCGTTGACGCCGCTGATATTTACAATATAGCACCGATATGAACCCTTTCAATACACTGTTCACCGTATTTCACTGTTACCGTTAAACGACTTCGCGCGCTATATCGTTGTCAAATAATGCAAGTCGTGGTGTTTTATTTATATATAATATGGCTTTAAGCAATTATAAAGGTGTCTAATGAGAGCGCAATAACCAATACAATAGATTTTCGTACATATAGTTAGTTGCTGTTTACCGACGCCTTGTTGTAAGAACTAACAAAAGTGAAAGTAAAACATCCTCCTTCATCCAGGCTTGCGATTGGCACTACCAGAGTGGCGCAGTTAAATAGTATAAATATACTTAAACGAATACTCACGATAGTTGAATACAATAGGCTGAGCGTGTAGTGACACCTATGGCTTCGCGAAGAATAGTCTGTCCCGTGCACAACGCAGGGCGTTTTATACCTACTACCACCTCCAACTCTTACTCATCCTCCCACTTCCAAATCATGTCTAAAAGAAGTAGACACTAGTAGGCCCCTATGTATCTAGACAGCACGCACGACATTGGAGTACATCAAAATAGCTCTGCCTGTGTCAAACTAAATGTGTTCAGAACGCTGAAGTAAATCAATTCGTAGGTAATATTTAGACACCTCTTTTACTAAAGCTACTGTTTTATATAAGCTGGTATTTGGACACGTCGCTAATTTGTTCAATATAGGCCTACTTTTAATACAAACTGTAAACTATTCACATCGACGTCGACAGTCTTTGACGCCGCAAAATGTTAAACCGTAGAAAGTACAGCAGTGGAAATGCAATCCTATTATGATGATATTTGGACACCTTTTTAAAAGAAGTTCTCGTCTCAATATATAAGGAAAATCTCGGGGAGTGGTACAGTAAATTAAATGTGAACTGTGAAACAAGAATTTTTCCTATCGAAGTCAACGGCATTTGATGCAGTAAGAAGCTGTTATACTCTTGCAAATACCACCACCGCCACCGCCACCGCCACCGCCACCACCACACACCACACACCACCACCACCACCACCACCACCACCACCACCACCACCACACACCACACACCACCACCACCACCACCACCACAACCACCACCACCACCACCACCACCACCACCACCACCACCACCACCACCACCACCACCAGTATTGCCGTCTTGACGACGGCGGTCTTGACGACGGTCTTGACGACGGCGATGACGACGGCGATCTGAGCATTTTAACCAACTATACATATTATGGCGTCATAATAATATTATGACGTCATAATATGTATAGTTGGTTATTAGCCCGTTATGTATAGTTGGTTATTAGCCCGTTATATTATAACGGGCTAATACTCGGGCTAAGAACGATATACACTGCCGTCATAATTATGACGGGCAAATACACTAGTAGTTAATAGATGTCTAGATATCTGGCCACGCTGGTGTCTGAAGTTTGGAGCGACATTCGTCTGTTATTAGTTGATGCGTTGCGTAGGATGCGTAAATAACGTTGACCGTAAACGACTTTGGTTGCTTATAGTTCGTCATCTCCGGTGTTTCTGCTGCCGCCTGTCGACCGCTTTCGAAAGCAAAGGGCAGCGTTGAAGGAAAACAATGAGACGAAGAGAGGGCAAACAGATACGTCTGCGATGGGTTGGCAGGGTATGTGTGGGGCCTCTGTTGTTGCCCGGATGGAGGGAAAACACGACCCCGGATATTTAGCGCCCCCTATGGACGAGGAAGGGGAACGAACGAAAGGGGTGCCGTACCGGGTCTGTTTCTGTAGCTCTCTGTATGGTTACGTCTGTCTTTCTGTCCTTGTGTAGCTCTCTGTATGGTTCGGTTATGTCTGTCTGTTTATGTCTGTTTGTCTTTCTTTGTACGTCCGTCTATGTCCCTGTGTATGATGTATCCTCTTGCCTCTGTTAGGATTTCTGTTATGATGCACAGCGGTTTATATGCGTGGATTTGCGTGGATTTTGGTTGAATTGATCTGCTAAACCTAAGCAATTACACAGTCATTAAGAAGCGTGTGTGTGTGTGTGTGTGTGTGTGTGTGTGTGTGTGTGTGTGTGTGTGTGTGTGTGTGTGTGTGTGTGTGTGTGTGTGTGTGTGTCCCTCATATCCGTCCGTCCCACCATCCATCTGCCCACCCAACCATCCATGTGTATGAAGTGTTCCCGACTTCATTTTCTTAGCCTCGGCATATGAGGGAGGGTGACCAGTCTCCTCCCTCGCCGTCTCATCTTTCCACGGACAGCTTACGTACGGTCAGTGTAAGCCTACTCATCATAACTGAGCTGTGACGGGGAGCAGAGATGACGAAATAAATGTCTGCCTTGCCGGGGATTTGAACCGCCGACCTCTCGGTTGACGGTCCAGCACGCTAACCATTAGGCTATCGCGCACTCCCTAAGAGCAACTAAACAACTCAGTAAAGTAAACGAATACTGCATATTATTCTACACTCGGCCTCGTTAAAATGCGACCTTTGACCCAACGACGTTCAATTATTACAGGACGGTTGTTCCCAGAGTCCCGAACGTTATATAGTCTCCGCTGAATACTTGAAAAAAGATATATTAACGAAACATTACTAATGCTAACGCGTGCCTTTATATAATGGAAGATAATTCCATTAAAAAGGTGTTTAGCGTCAACCATTATTCGTGGCTTCACTTTTCCTCTATGCTCGTACACCAACGAAGAATGCGCAAATTCCTGGATATATAGTATTGTACTGTATCTGGACATTTATAAAGCGCTTCCAGCGGGAGGGCCGTTCAGAAGCACTGCCAGTGCGAGAGACCCCGAGAGAAAAAGAAAGTGTTAAGAAACTTAAAAGAAGAGACGTTACCTGACAGAATAGAAGAACGAACGAACGGCGGAAACTCATTCCAAAGAGCAGGGCCAATGGAGGCGAAAGACCTAGATTGACCCAGAGAAGTCCTTACACGGGGAACGAGGAGGTCCAAACGGTCAGAGGAACGAAGAGGACGAAGAGAAGCAGCAGAGTGAGGGCGATGAATTAAGTCACATAAATATTTTGGAGCAAAACCATGTTGAGCCTTGCAGACAAGGATGAGGACCTTAAATTGGATGAATTGAATTACAGGACGATTGCGTCAAAGTGAACTCTATTAGTAATTTATTTCTGACAACAAAAGAACATTACCCATACATTGCCCACATTAGGTAAAGCGCACTTTTATAGTGTCAGCTGAATGCATGCAAAAGGTGTTTAGCACAAACCATTACTAATGATCTCCGATATGTTCATATAGTAAACCCGGTAAAAAGTACATTAATGAAATAATCATTATCATACTAATGCGAGGGTTTACATAATGTCAGACACTTCCAGTATAAAGGTGTTTAACATTATCTAGTATACCAACGAAGAATGAGTTAGTTGCTTATTTGGTGGAATGGCACATGAGCGAAATGACCCCAAAATGTGCAAATGGATTTGCGTGAGCAAAGAATGAAAACCAGAAACACAAACAATGTACAGAACATTAACTCATATAGCCCATATAGTGTCAGTGGAATATGTTATAAAGGTGTTTAGCGTCGACCATTACTCATAGCTTCATTTGTTTCTATAGTAATGGACGTACCCAAAGTCCTCAATACACGGGTCCAGTACATCACACCATGGGCGTCCGCAGGCATTTTTCCAGGGGGAGAAAATTTTACCAGGTGGGCACAATATTTCTAGGGGGGCCTGGGCCAAACGAAGTTTCTGCATGCATAGCTAGCTATTCATGAACACAGAAAACGAGACAATTTTAAAAATTCAGGGCATGGGCCCCTCCAGACACCAATGCATCGCACGACTTCCTGTTTACTACCCAGCTTATGCTGAAAGCAAAATCTGCCTGGTGACGGCGACGTCTATGTCCCGGGTAATCACGTGGAGTTCGTTCAATAGGCTCAAAGCAGCAATCGTTGGATTATAGACAAAGCGCACAACCACCATGTCACTCCACCACAGAAACCACAACATTGTCTCTCTATGTGTGTGTGTGTGTGTCTGTATCACGTGTGTGTGTGTGTCTGTATCACGTGTGTTGTCTGGCTGTGTGTGTGTGTGTGTGTGTGTGTGTGTGTGTGTGTGTGTGTGTGTGTGTGTGTGTGTGTGTGTGTGTGTGTGTGTGTGTGTGTGTGTGTGTGTGTGTGTGTGTGTGTGTGTGTGTGTGTGTGTGTGTGTGTGTGTGTGTGTGTGTGTGTGAATTCACATGTAGCAGTTTCGCTCTGGTCAACCCATCCTCATGGAACAAGCTGCCTAACAAACCTGTGACATGAACTCCTCAGCCTCTCTTTGTCTCTTTTCTGCAAACGCTTGAAGCCCATTTTGCTTAATCGTGGGTTTCATTGTGTTAGGTCGAAAGTGCCCCTGATGAGTCTCTCTCTTGAAGTGGTGCTATATAAATTTGCAATTACCATTACAATTAGATTCCTATTATTTCGGTGGAATGACTCACGAGTGAAATGATCGCAAAATCTGCAAATGGATTTGAGTGAGCACAGAATGGAAAATCAACCGAATGAAAAACCAGAAACATAAACAATGCACAGAACATTAACTCATGTATTCATATGAACCTATGAACATGTAACAATGTATGCCTAAACATTTACAAACAACATGCATAAATGCACATTTACAGAAGTAAGGTCCTTCTAAATGCACATTTACAGAATTACGGTCTGCGTAAATGCACATTTACAGAATTACGGCGTGTGTAAATTCATATTTACAGAAAGACATGCAACAATGTTTACACATGCCTACTTACACATTACACCCAACATTACGACATGGCCACGCTTTAATGTAAACACTGCAGAAATGTAAAAACATTACAGAAAACGTAGCCAAACTTTACGCAGTGCCTACACTACAGAGTCTCTCAAAGGCTCACAATGTCTGTCTGAGATTGTACCATAATAGAAGAAATACGCAGCGTAATTGTAAACTATTCGTGTAATCAAGAGACACGAGAAATTTTCGGCTAGATGTAGAGTGGGAAAGCTTCTTCGTCGGTGGAAAGAGAGGAAGAAATCTGAGAAAACATCAAATTTTTTGTCTTTGTTGATCGTCACGAGGTGTTTGATTCAGTTGAGTCCGTAGTCGACTGAACTCTCCTTCTTTCTGAAATGGAAATGATGGAAAAGGACTGTTAAATAATTCTGCATTCATTTGCTATTATCATTATAATTATTTTGATTATTATCATTATCTTTTAGTATTATTATTTACAACTATCATTGTTACGCATTTATTAAGCGCCACTATCTAGTGATGAAGCATCAGTCGATGGCGCTGAGCAGTTGTGAGTGAAGAACTTGCTCAAGGTCCCTACATAGTAACCATCTCAGGGGAAGAGGCTCGAACTAGTACTCTCCGTGTTACAAGGCGACCACTCTAAGCAATCAGATACCCACCTACTGTGTCCCACAATTTAATTTATTAAGATAATTTATATAGCCCCACTCCAGTGATCCGCCTAAATGACGCTAAATGCCATTAAGACCTGGATTTCATCAATTATCAAAACAATGCACAGAAAACTACAAGAGTCAACACCGTTGGGCCCACGCACACACGTAGAACCCAACCATTGGATTCCCATCAACAGTTGACAGAGACAGCCATCATGTTCAGATGCAGGGAAAGATTACGTCATAGCTCCATAGTTCATTCACTGTCTTACCTTAGCTTAGCTAAATTTACCAAACCATTATTTTATCAAACATTACCTCAAGTTTTACCGTAACATTACCTTATCTTACCTTACCTTATCAAGCCTTAACTTAGCATACCATGTATATAGGAGAAAACCACAGTCAATTTTGAGAACACCAGACAAAAAACGCATCGTTGATGACTGAGGCCAGAGCACATTTTTACCTTTTGGCGATCTTGCTCTTGTTTGACGCGACCCCGGTCTTTGGTCGGCCCGACTTGTTCTTGCCCGACTTTTGACCCTCGGCTGCACCCGATGCAGTGTAGGCGAGGTACTTCTGCGACAGGTCAGGCTCCTGAGACTAGCAACAACCACAGACAACGACATCATCATCATCACCAACATCATCACCATTACTATCATCTTAATCATCAACGCCATCATATCATCATCATCTTCGTCGTCGTCGTCATCATTATCATCAAGTTCGCCACCCGATACTTCCATTCCCTTGCCTTCCCTTCCTTTTTCTGCCTTCCATTTCTTAACAGTTACTGCAGATGATGGTTAGAGACAGAGGCAGAGAGATACAGACATAAAGAGATACACAGAGAGATGGCCAGACAGAAAGAAAGATACAAGCAGACGGAGAGAGACACACCGAGACATTTAGACAGTCAGCCAGACAGTCAGAGACACATAGAGACAGGAAGAGACAAAAAGAGAGATACACAGACACAGAGAGACACGCAGAGATAGAGAGAGACAGACAGACCTTTGTCTTGTTGTCATCAGCTGATGGTGTCTGTTTCCTCATGTTGTTCCCTGTGTATGCGACGCACTTGAGCTGCCACTCCCCGATGTCTTCGTTCCAGTTCACGTACTGTTCGATCATCTCCTGTCCACAGCAAACAAATCAAATAAGCAGGGAGAGGTCTTTCAAATCTAATCATTATTATCATCATCATCATTATTATTATTAATAAGTTATTGTCAAAAGACTTGGGTTCTCCTCGCACATTAACAACATTTGTTGTAAAGCTAAACAATCCTTTTTGCTCTGCGAGTCCTGATTTCGCATGGATTAACTGGAAGCCGCCTCCATGATGTTGTACGTTCCATCACAGTGGTATGAATGTTGTACTCATCTCCAGTATGGTGGGGATTTACCAATGGCCGAGAGAGAGCGTTTGTCTGCTTTGATATGTAAACTTAAGTGGCAAGTGTATCTGCCAACCAGTATGAGAATTGTACGAAAAAGACTGGGGGGGTTAGACTTTGATTTACGTGGAGTTGGGGTGTGCAATAAAGACTTTACTATGGGGTCCTAAGAAAGACTGGGGGGGGTTAAACCCCCCCAACCCCCCGACAATTCTCACCCTGCTACCAACTGATACTCCTACATTTGACCTGTTGGGCTCAAGGGCAGACAATGCTCTTTGCTGCAATACTTCGGGATCCGGGGCATGTCCTCCATGCAGTATGATTATCCGGGTACTCCGTTTGGTCTCGCTCGCATAATTGTGAGATACCGCGATGTGATCCCTGACAACGAAGGGTTACATTATCAGGATGCTGCATAGATGACAGGATAACAATTAATTACTTATTTACTTACTTATTTTATAACTTTTATTATGATTTATTACTTCTATGTTTTACAATCAATGCTTCTAGCTATTGTCCCATTGTGCATTTGCTAATGGTGTAATAAAGAATACATTCACCTTACTTACTCATTAGTATCTATACTACTATTATTATTATTATTATTATTATTATTATTATTATTATTATTATTAATTATTATTATTATTATTATTATTATTACTATTATTACTATTACTATTACTAATTATTATTATTATTATTATTATTATTATTATTATTATTATTATTATTATTATTATTATTAAATATTAAGAATTTATTAAGTGCCACTACCTAATGATCGAGAACCAATTGACAATGCTGAGCAACTGTGATTAGATTAGATTAGAAAGCAGATTAGATTGTTTGATTAGATTGCATTAGTTAGGATTCAACTTGCAAGTAATTCACAAGCGCAAGATTAGCTGATATCGTAGGCAAGGGCTTCGAAAAAACGGACCTGGAATTCGGGTGGAATGAACTGGTCGATTAAGAGGATCTGGAGTCGGAGTTCCTGACTGAGCTGGCGAACGTTCTCCAGCAGGCCCTCCATCTCCCTCTGATGCTCCTGCTGCAGATCGGCAATCTAAACAAAAAATCAATCAATCAATCAATCAATCGACCAATTGGACACATGATGACATTCAGTATCTTAGACAGTCAGTTCACAGTCACAGATAACTAAGTAAATAACTAAGTAATTATAATTAGTAACTTCTATTGCGCCTATGTCTAATGAAAAAGGCATCAACCGATGGCGCACCAAAACCAATCCGTAATCAGGTCAATATCCAGAAGATCAATCCATAAGCCTATGGAGGATAAGCAATTTGAAAAAATCTTAGGTAGAGAACGAAACGACATAAGCAATATTGTTAATATAGCCGTCCTTCGCGCTTAATCTGTGGTTTAAAAACTAACAAAAGAATTTTCCTATCGACATCAACTGTTTTATATTAACAATATACAGTATCGATCTCAATATATTAATTTTAATTGTTTAAAGACATCTTGTGGCATCAAAGGCTGTTGACGTCGTTAGGAAAAGCATGTGGAGTCCAATTTCACTTAACAATATGCACTAAACGCGTGTAAATTATATATGGCACTGTGTGAAAACGTTTCAAAGGTGTCTTATGTCAACTGCTATTTCAGCGTTACTATATACGTGCTATATTAACAATATATCAGTCTCAATAAATTAATTTTCATTGTTTAAAGACATCTTGTAGCATCAAAGGCCGTTGACATCGAAATTCATCATCCAGGCTACAGCGAAACATATATTGAATTCTGAAAACCATTTTAAAGGTGTCTTATGTCAGCGGCAATTTTAAAGTTACTACGCGAAGTTACTGTTGGGCCATGGCAATCGTAAACCGCAAATTTATAAAGTGCTACTTATAAAGTAAGCTCAGGCACCAGGTTATTCAAGAGCGCTGCGCCTAGTCAGTGGGGTTGTCAGAGATATCAGTGGAGATCCGGTTACCACGGATACCAGATGTGGCAGAGCGACATCTTTTGGCGTCCATGGCCATATGGATTCGAATTTTACAATCAAACACACTTAAGCTGATTTCAACTTCAAACTTATATCAGGGCAACATAAAATAAGTCAAGGTTAAGTTGAGGTCATAAGTAGAGGTCATAAGGCCCATGGTGTCATTAGATGTCGCTAAACACCACAATACCTGCATTAATAAAAGTTAACATAACACACCTTTAAAACGGTGACAAATGAAGCCATATATAAATCTAACGCGCAATCGCAAATGTGAGGAGCTTCACGGAGAGCACCTTCTGACTGACGAGAAGCCCTTCAACGAGCCCTTCACCATCCAGGCTCTGAGAATCGCTCTCCTGCGCTGCAAGAAGGATACAAGTCCGGGTGAAGACACCATCACGTATGAGATCCTGGCCCAGCTTCCGCATCCGAGCCTGCTTGCCTTGCTGGAGCTGTTCAACATGGTGTGGCAACATGGACGACTCCCGGCCTGCTGGAAGAACTCCATCGTTGTTCCTATCCTGAAACCGGAGAAACCAGCCTTCGACGCCAACTCCTACCGCCCGATTGCCCTGACATCCGTCTTGTGCAAACTGATGGAGCGGCTAGTGACGGACCGGCTGACCTGGCACATGGAAACCAACCACCTGTTCAACAGATTCCAGTCTGGTTTTCGCAGGCTCCGGAGCTGCCAGGACCACATCGTTCGACTCCAAGACGACATCCAGAGAGCCATCCACTCTAAATACAGCCTAACTGGTGTTTTTGTAGATCTCGAGAAGGCTTTCGATCTGATGTGGACCGACGGACTGCTGCACAAGCTGCAGCAACACAACATCACCGGTCAGATGTTCAACTGGATCCGGGACTTCCTGACCGACAGACACATCCGTGTCCGCGTGGGAGCAGAGCTGTCCGAACTCTTCCACATGGAGAACGGATCGCCACAGGGCAGTGTCATCAGCCCTGTGTTGTTCATCATCATGATGAACGACTTCCCGGATCCGGAGAACGGCGTCAAGCTTTCTCTCTACGCGGACGACAGCGCCATCTGGAGAGCAGGACCAAACCCGGACGTGAACCAGCGACACCTTCAATCCTACCTCGATCGACTGAAAAAATTCTTCGACGACTGGGGTTTCAAGGTGTCTACGACGAAGACCGTGGCCGTCGAATTCCATCGCTTCCGCACACCAACAGCACACCGACCGCTGAGACTCGGGACCTCCCTTCTGAGCTACAAGGATAGCGTCAAGTTCCTGGGTGTGATATTCGACCGGTATCTTACCTGGTCCGAACACATCAGGTACGTGGCGGATCGCTGCAAGAAGCGTCTCAACCTGATGCGCGCTATTGCAGGATCCCATTGGGGGGCGTCGAAAGACACCCTTCTGATGGTCTACCGAGCTCTCATCCGCTCCGTCATCGACTACGGCTGCATCGCGTACGAGAGTGCCTCGGCGAACCAGAAGAAAGTGCTAAACACTATCCAGTGTAAGGCACTCACGATAGCTTCTGGAGCGCTCCGAGGAACGAGCCTCTCCGCTCTGCAGGTAGACTGCGGGGAGATGCCACTCCACCTACGACGAAAGCAGCAGATGATGGAGTTCATCATGAAGATAGACGCCATCCCGGACCATCCGACGCAGACCATCACCAGCGGCCGGAAGACGAAAGCGGCCAAAGACGACATGGATCCGATCCGAGTGAAGGCGAGAAACATCAACAGCGAGATCGCAAAGCCTACGATCCAGCCACTCGCCTGCACGACAAGACCGATGTGGACACTCCGCCAACCGATCATAGACACCACACTCAGGAATAAGATCAGAGATCTACCTAATCCTGCTAATGCTGTTGTTTTTTCAGATTACCTCAGAAGGAAGAAGTCCATGGTCGAAGACCACATCCGCTCTTACGATGGCCATGTGGCGATCTACACGGACGGCTCAAAGAACCCCGCAGGTAATGCATCGTGCTCCTTCTACGTGCCCTCTTGTGGCCACCATGGAAGCTACAGGATGAGCGACGGGTCGTCAGTCCTGGCAGCAGAAATGGAGGCCATAGGCAGGGCGATGGAATGGGCCGCTAACGCTAACGTACCAAATGTTGTTATTTTTTCAGACTCCCTCGGTGTCCTGCAGAGTCTGGAGAAACAGCAGTCCGGGACAAGACAACATCATCTCGTCGACCTGATCCACGCCATAGATGACTACGGGCAACACGCAGAGTCGCCACCGAAGATCGTTTGGATCCCCGGTCATCTCGGCATCCCAGGCAACGAGACGGCAGACGCCCTGTGCAAACAGGCGCTACACAACACCGCCGTGGACCTCCCGATGACGCTCGAGTACCCAGAAGCACGACACCTCTACCGCGACCACTTCCTCCGGAAGTGGCAAACAGAGTGGACCACCTCAGACACCGGCTCCGACTATAGGGTCGTCGAGCCAGACGTCAGCCTGGTCCGCAGATACACCGACCCAAACCGGAGGAAGGAAGTCACCATCACCAGACTCCGAATGGGGCACTGCTGCCTCAACGCGCAGTTGAAGTTGTGGGGCCGCCACGAAACCGGAAACTGTGACGAGTGCGGTGACGCCCAGGAAACCGTGCGCCATTTCCTCTTGGAGTGCCCTTCTCAGGCTGGACTCCAAGACCAGCTCCTCCGAGAGTGCGCACGGAAAAACTGGTCTTTCGATCTGTACACCGTACTCAGTCAAACCACCTGCCTGAATACCATCTACAAGTGGCTGGAGGCTTCCGGTCGAAAGATCTGAAGGCGGCCCCTGCCCCCACCGGAAAGAAGAAGACCAAGAAGAAGTCAAAGAAGAAGACAAAGAAGAAGACCAAGAAGAAGATAGAAGAACATAAACTTTTAGTGTAAATAAAACTCGGAACAATATTAACAATATTAACAGTATACAGAGAACTATCCTATGTAAATAGCAAGCCCCACAAATGTAACCAAGACGGGGGAGGGGAGAAAACCCAACTCCGCTGACCGTGCATGGGAAAATCCTACCACCACCTTCCCCCACGGGGGTTTTCTTGGTTGGCAGCCGGCCGTCAGCTTAACCTGTCTTGGACCCCAAACGTGACATATTATGTACCTGTACATATGTTATTGTGTATGACGCCAATCATCTTTGATATGACGGCGTCGTTAAATAAACGTATTTCAGTCAATCGCAAATGTGTAACCCATGCTTCCTTATCATCAATGGCCATAAGACGTCTTTAAACAATGGAATATACTACCATTGTCATCAAGCCCATATTGGACCCTTGTTCCCATACGAGACCCATTTATAGCCTATGTGGGTCCCATCTAATACGCATATCAAAACTAGCAGGGTCCTGATATCGTAATTGTAATTAATAACTTCTATTGCGCCTGTGCCTAATCCACAAGGCATCAACCGATGGCACACCAAAACTATGCCGTAATTAGATCAATCAATATCCAGATATCTGTCTGGTATAATCTGTCTATATGTCTGTCTGTAGGGCAGAGGTGACAAACCTTTTTTAAGGTGAGTCCCAAAATGCTGCTAAATCTTTTTTAAAAATACTGTCGCATGCCTGTCAGAAAATTTGCACAGTATAAATATTTTTCTCATATAGGTTTTAGTTAACAAACATAAAAAATGAATTAAAGATGTTATTTCAAAGATCGTTTTGAATGATGTTAATTAAAATCAAGCCCTTCAACAAAGAAAATGTGGATTCGTACAGGGATATTGTATATCTAAGTTTTAATTTTGGGGGAAGCTCTGAATTCCGATTGCGCTGTGCATTTTTCAACGCATGTCACTTTGGGCACGCGTGCCATAGGTTCGCCATCCCTGCTGTAGGGTATAATCTGTCTGTCTGTATGCCTGTCTGTCGGTCTGTTTGTTTGTCTGTGTGGAAGGTAAGTCTGACTGTCTCTCTACAGATGACGATATCTCTCTGAATATATTTGACAAGTGAATTGTATTGATGGTCTGAACTTGGTCCTACTTCTGCTTTCGTCTGCATATACATCGTCCAGACTTTCTTCAGGTTCTTCGTTTTCCCGGCCGCTGCTTCCTGCATGCTCGAATACTTCTCCTCAATGTCCAACCGCTCTTGCTGATCAACAACGACACAGAAAAATTATAACAAGGATATCATCATCATCATCATCATCATCATCATCATCATCATCATCATCATCATCATCATCATCATCATCATCATCATCATCATCATCATCATCATCATCATCATCATCATCATCATCATCATCATCATCATCATCATCATCATCAGCTTACATGGAATCATAACTATTCTAATCATCATCATCACTGTCTGTAACATTATTACCATTATTATTATCATTGTTCTTCGTCTTATTACTATAGTTATTATTAATATCATTATTGCTATCATTATCATCATCATTATTGTTATTATCAGTATTAATATTTTCATCATAACTGTTACAAGGCAAACCTCTTTTTCTTCGAGCTCTTTGCGTAGTTTTTCCGCAGTCGACTTCCGCTGTTCCAGTTCCTTGGCGCTCTCTTCGAGCAGTCGTTCCTGCTCCTCCGCCTTCTCCAGCAGGTTCTCTCCTCCAACAATGATCTTCTTCTCCATCGCCTGCAGCCTCCGTGCCAACTCCTTCTGCTCATTCCTAACAACCAAATCACCATCATCATCAGCCTCATCACCTTATTATTATGTGTTTATTAAGCGCTACTATCTAATGACGAAGCATCAATCGAATGGCGCTAAGCGATTGTCAGTGAAGGACTTGCTCAATGTACCTACACAGTAACCGTCTCAAGGGAGGAGGATCGAACCCGTACTCTCTACATTACAATGCAACCACTCTAACCAATATGTACCTGTTCCACTGTTATATTAAGATGAAAACTGTAAAGGTGAGATACGGTAGTTAAGTACAGAATATCTTACAGTTTATAGCCATTAAATGCGATCTATTTCATCTATTGTTAGACACCTTTAAAACGCCACCATTAAACACTATTTATTCGCCTTCCGAGGTCAACCCAATGTCTTGTTCTCGAATTAGGTAAACTCAAACTAACAGCAGACAAAACATGTCGCAAAGCAATTATAAATTATTATTATTATTATAATTATTATTATTATTATCCATTTATTAAGCGCCACTATCAGATCAAGCATCAATCGATGGAGCTGAGCAATTGTGAGTGAAGCACTTACTCAAGGTCCCTACACAGTAACCGTATCAGAGGAGGAGGATCGAACCCGTACTCTCAGCGTTACAAGGCGAACGCTCTAACCAATCAGTTACCAATCTTCCCACAACATCACCACAACCATTTCCACCACCACCACTACTGCCACTACCATTTCCACCACCACCTAAACAACTACTATCTTTAACATCATCATCAAATCCACCAACACCACTACCACTACCACTACCACCACAACAATAGTGTATGGTATTGTATTCAACTGCATTGTATAGTATTGTATTGCTAACTCTGCGGCTGCCAGTTCGGCCTCCTTGGCCGACAGATCTTCCTCGACCTTCCTCTTCTCCTCCTCCTCCATATCCTTCTGTGATGCCAATTTCTTTCGATCCGCATCGATCTGCGCCTGGATCTCGGCCATCTTCTCCTTCGAAAGACCCTTTGATCGACCTACGAGAGAAAAGAAATCACAAAATGAACATTCGATCTAATCTAATCCCAGTTAAACTCAATGGATCCTCCACGATCTGATCTAATCTGATCCTAGTAAAACAATGATAAACTGAGGATTACCTTTCCTCTTCTTCCTCGGTTTGCCCTCGCCATCCACCCCTTCGCCATCCTCGTCCTCCGACCCATCCTCGTCAAGACCTGCACATTGTAAACAAAAATAAAAAATAAGATTTCAGTCAATCTAGAAAACATAAGGTCAGGTAATGTAAGGTATTGCAATGCAATGAAGGTACGATATGGCGTGGTAAGATGTGGTACTTAGATAAGTTACGGTATGGCATACTAAGACAAGGTAAGGCACTTCTACGAAGATATGGTATGGCATAGGATATGTATAGCTATACAATACCATAAAATTTCAATCTGGATGAAATTTCAGTTCCTATAAAATTTCAATATGGATGAAATATCAATTCTGATAAAGTATTAATTTGAATGAAATTTCAATTACGATGAAAATTAATTTAAATTTGGATGCAGCTTCAGTTACAAACACATTTTAATTTGGATGAAATTTCAATTATAAAATTTAAATTTGAATGAAATTTCAATAGTAATAAAATTCAATTTGAAACAAATTCAAATTTTTGGACCAAATTTCAATTATGATCAAATTTGGGGTAACTTTCAATCTTAATTAAATTTAAATCTCGATCCAATATCAATCTGGAGATCAAATTTCAATCTGGATTGAATTTCGATTCAGATCGAAATTCCTCGCAATCCCACCGCTGAGGTTTCCTCCTTCCTCAAGCTTCTTCTTCAGCTCCTCGATCTCCTTCTGGTACTGTCGAAGGAGCGCGTCTTTTGGATCCTCGTTGATCCTAGCTTTGTTCTTGATGTTCTTCGCTCGATTCGCGTAACGTAATGTGCTGATCGACTCGTCGTAATTGTAATCAGCCGGACCAACGTTTGCAACCTTGAAAAAATGATGGTAATGTAAAGACAGAAAGGTATCGGTAAATTCGGGTAAAATGTTGACGGTAATGTTTATAGCCTCTACAGCAAATCCTCAGAAAGAACAAATGAATGCATGAATGAATGAACAATTGAATGAATGAATGAATGAATGAACATTCATGATTGAATGAAAGTGATTGAATGACAGAATGCATGAGTGGCAGATTTAATAAATGATTAATTGAATGGACGATTGAATGAACGAATGAATGAAAAGAATGGACATAGGAATGAATGGATACAATGCATGAACGACTGAATGAATGAACGATGAATAAACAAACGAATGACTCGATGAATGCATGAATGAATGAATGAACGAAAGACCGACCGACCGACCTAGTGACCGACTACACTTATCACCAGCCGTAATTCCTTCCGACTGTGAGGGTCATACTGAGCAATCAGTTATCACACACCGCTTGGCCTTTTATCAGGCAGACAAGGCCCCAGGGAGTGGCCAAGGCAACTCACGGAATGCAGGTTCCGACCTCGGATTAGAAGCTGCCATTTCGACAGCCACTAACGATCTACAAAGGTGAACCAGATTCACGCGATGCGAGCACACACTGCAGACGATACGATACAACGGAAACTCACGGAATGCATAATGCATATATGCATATATGTTACGACACGCGTCCTTACAAGACGAATTCTGATACAAAGAGGTTGATGTTATTGCCGCTAGTACTAATACTAGTAACATTAGGCCTACTATTATTATTCTTGTAGTAGTAGGTGTTCCGGTAGTGGTGGTAGTAGTTGTGGATGTGTAGTGTATGCATGCATGTGTGTGTATGCACGTATCATGTGTGGATATATGTATGTATGCATGTATGCATGCACGCATGCTTTATGTAGGTATGTATCTAGGTATGTATGTAGGTATGAATTCATGCATTTATGTGCGTATGTATGTATGTATGTATGTGTGCATACATGTATGTATGCATGCATGCAAGTACGTATGTATGCATGTATGTGTGTATGCATGCATTTATGTATGCATATATGCATATATGTTTGTATGTATGTCTGTATGTTTGTATGTATATGTATGTATGTTTGTATGTACGTATATGTATGTACGTACGTATGTATGTATGTATGTATGCGTGTGTGTGTATGTGTATATGTACGCATGCATGCGTGTATGTAGGATGTGTTGGTAGGATAAAGAGGATAAGAAGATATGGCAGCAGAAGATAGGACATGGTTGGTTCGAAAGAGGAAAAAGACCTACAACGGTAATTGTACGGGAGAACGCATTCTCAGTGGGAAACAATCCAACCCAACGCAGGAGAAAGATCTTATTGTAATTGTACTTCTAATCTGTCATTTATAGAGCGTGTACGAGAACAAAGTCATCAGTGGCGCTCCCGACCCGAACCAGTGAAATTAGGGTCGAATAATACAGACTTCAGGCGCTTGCGGAACTGTGGAAGGGACAAACCGAGGAGCTCGAGCCGAAGTTTCGCTTCAAGGAACGAACGCACTTTCAGCGGCAGATAGTAAAATCAGCGGGAGAGAAAGAAATATAGGAATACTGCCTGCTTCCTCCACCCCCCATTCCCGCCACCTAGCGTCTGAAAGCGATCCCCAAACATGCCTCACTCGACCGGGGCACATCAAACGAGCCGCAGCCGGCCGCTGACAGTCTTACGACCCAGAGAACCTCCCGCTAATCGTATCCCCACCCAATAATTGATATCAAAATACCGAACTCGATACAACACGGCGAACGTTAAACCCGACATCTGGCGGCTGGCTGGCTTGAAGGCCGCATCCCGGAATAGCAAGTACGATGCCGAAGCCCAGTTTCATCAACCGCGTTCTTAGAATGCCCGAAGACGGCGAAAATCAGCGTAGCCACGCTCTCAAATGAAAATTAGCCAGATGCTAAATGATTTATTACTATAAGATTAAACAAATTAAAACCTTCCACACCCTTTTTAGGCAGTTAAATATTCGTATAAAGGTTCCTATCGCTAAATGAATGAAAAACAGATTCCAGTAAATATCCTTTATTTTTGGCGACATCAATGGCCTTTGTTGCCATGAGATGTCATTGAACTCTGGAATAGTAATATAGATTTTAAATATTAGCTTTAGGTTTAACGACATCTTACGAGATGATGAACGATAGAGAAGACGAGGTCGGGGGGGGATGACAAGGACAAGAAGGACAGTCTCTTGAGCTAGCAACTTCGGTTTTCTTAGCATCGGCGTATGATGACGTGAGGCCAGTCCTCTCTCTCTCTCACAGTCTCATCTTCCCATCGACAGTGTACGGTCGGTGTACTCATTATGGCCGAGTTGGCTAGGGGGTGCAGGTGGAGCAGAAATCTCGAAACAAATTTCTGCCGTGGAAGGGATTGAACCCCTGACGCCTTCTCAAATTTGTCCTTCTCCTTTTCATTCTCCCACACCCCGTCTCTCCTCTATCTCCATCTCCTCCTGCATTCTCTCCTTCTCCACTTCCCTCCGTATTCTCCAACTTCTTCTCCATTTCTCTTCCTCCTCCTTCTCCATCTTCGCCTTCATCTCCGAAGATACACAGACAGCAATGGGCCACTTGATTTATCTGATGATCGATAGTTCGATCACGATCGACAGTTCGATCATGATCGATAGTGATCGAACAGATAAACAGTGCATCCAACGAGGACCTACCTCGGTCCTTCGAGACCCCTTCGCTTCCGTCTTCGCCAGCACTCCCTCACCAGACCGTCTGGGTTTTCGAAACCTCGAGAAGAACTCTCTAATCCTCTTTCGAACCGACGATCTCTCGGGCACTCCGTCCAGCGGAGCGCCCCCTTGTGCCATTCCACCGCCACTACCTCGACCCAGTGGTCAAGCTCAAGGCCGAGTGGCGCTTCGTCGTGACGTCAGCGTCCACGTGACGTTCGATTTGCGCGCGAAAATCTATCACCGTCGCCATATTGGAGACAGGATGTTGAGCGTGGTCTGCGTCAGAGCAGACACTTGTGTGGCCCAGATGTGGCTGTAGGAAGTCTACAGGTGACACGCCTGTACCCGACAGAGTCCTGATTTACAGCATAGGAAAATCTCTCAAGGTTCTCAATTCAGTGCACGGCCGCTTACGCTACACAATGTCATCGTCCCAACCTCCGCGAGATTTGACGACTTTCGCACCGAGTGCAGTAATCCGTACCGTTCGACGCAATCGGTTCACCGTGCTCTGCGAGAAAACCGTTTCCTAAAACACTTTTCGAAATCGTTTGCTGCAGTCGGTTTCACAAATAGAAACTCGTGCAAACCTTCTGGAGGGCAACCTTGCAGCGCTCATCCAACGAAATCCGAAGCGTGAAAACTTCTAAGCCGGACGGTGCTGGCGCCTAACGACCTTAATCTCGCCCGGACTACCGAAATCCGAAACGGTTGCAGAGTTCGGAGCACGGCCGACCGTACAAACACGGATGCCCTGTCCGTACTGTAGCAGATGGACGTGAAACCGCCGACGTTGCACTGGTTAAATGCATCGGAATACTCGGGGCATAAGTCATGACGGTATTTTCAACAGTTTCACAATTCAGCAGGTTTTGTTAATTTTATACTGTTATTTAAAAATTAAAGAGCGAGACCGCATAAATTTACCCTACCCGAAAAAGATGATAAAAATTTTATACCCCGTATTCTCTACAAGAATGCCTATTGACGCTAATTAGCTGCTCGTTAGATTATATAACCCCTGTAGCTTGTTCTAGTTGCGTTATGTCAGTTATGATGTTCAACAAACGAGTATTCATTCATTCATATAACAAAGTCGTCAGTTACTGTTTAACGACGCTGCATCATAACAAAGCGTCACCCTCCTCCTTTATCTAGGCTTGGGACTAGCACTACCATGGCACGGCCAGTTTAAAGAGATTATTTACATGATCCACCTTGCGGCGTCAAAGGCCGTTTACGTCGACCGTACCTTATCATAATATACAACGATGTCAAGTTTTTCCGATTAAACGGAATTGTTACACATATAACGCCGATTAACACCGTTTTAAAGGTGTCTAAGGACAATACAAATATTGTTCAATTTTTATGACATCTTATTGTATCAAACACCGTTGACGTCAAAACGTCATTGGCACACGCGACGCCAACTCAGAGCGCCATCCAACCCATTTCCGGCACCCCCCTACGACCTAAATACGACCTGGCGCCATAAGTCGTTTCGCATACATCTACTATTAGAAAGGAGTTTTGATCCATTTGCTGGTTGCTGGACAGCGCCACAAGTCGTTTAACCCAAAGTTGTTAAAAACGATAGAAACTAAATAAAAAACGGAAAAAAACGTCGTTTTTTTCGAAAAAATAAAAAACGGAAAAAAACGGGAAAAAAACGACAAAAGAAAATAATTTGACTTTCTCGCATCTTGTAGGCCCTACTGCAATTTAAAATTAAGAACCTTGTTTACAGAATTTAATCAGCAAATAACACAACTTTATTAGTAAACACTAAATAACATCATTCTACAACAATTATTTTATTTCTTATAGGTTTGGTCTAATAAGAAATTGAGAACTTAAAAATATTGAATTTTTTTCAAATTTGAATTGTAAACGTATGTCCACATAAGTTCATGCTGACTAAATTGACACAATTAAAAACTAAACTTTATAGGTATTGATTATACAGTGTAAACTTTCTCAGAGTAAATACATTTCAATTTAACCAATGCTGAGTTTTTGTCTTTCTCGTGTATCAAAGTAACGTGAATCCATTCCGCACCCTTTTCTTTTGTTATTTTAGATAACTTAGAAATAACTTTATAAAATTGTATTTCTGGTACTGTGCTCTTTCATAAAGTATTTATTTCTCAAAATGATGACGTAAATAGTGAGGTAAATTAGCTGAATCCTTGAAAGTACGGAGACAACGTAAGGGACATCAGACAAAAAATTAAACAGAAACTGAAAAACATTAACAGACAGTAAATAAATCAATAAATAAAGTTACATAAAAAACGGAAAAAACGACAAGAAAAATAAAAAACGAAAAAAACGACGTTTTTTGGAAAAAAATAAAAAACGAAAAAAACGTTTTTAACATCTATGGTTTAACCTAAACGCAATTACAAAGGCGTCCGCCATATCTGATCCATTCGTTGATCACGCCCGCCGCTAGCTGGCGCCACAAGTCGCTTCGCATACACATACTATTATAAAGGAGTCCACGACACAGGCACCGTACTCCCTCTCCGTGAAGCCCCGCCCACCGAACCCATCCACCAAATAACTTAGCCGCCAATCGGAAACTAAACAGAGGGCAATCCTACAATCGTACAGACATGTTTAGGCCGATAGTCCGCGTTTAGGCCGAGAGGGGCCCATCCAGCTCAATCACAAGTCACGTTGGACAGATTTCACACCAATGTTAACCCCTCACAAGATACGGGACTTTACTTTACTTTGATTTACTTTCATTACTTCAATTTACTTTAATTTATTTTAATTTAATTTAATTATTAAACTGGAAACTGCAAATTTTTTAAAGCGCTTTTAAGAAGCTAAGTGCAGGGCACCAGCTCATTCACGAGTGCGGCGTCACGTCAGAAAGGTTGTCGACAGATGTCAAGTGAAGAACCGAGTCCGGTTGCCCGAGAGACCAGGGAGAGGAGGAGGCAGAGGAGCTGTTAAGCGGATTTCGTTCAGGAGGGAGGGAGGTACGGAGGGAGGGAGGGACTGGGGGAGGGACGGACGGGGAGGGACGGAATGGATCAAGGTAGGAATTCTTTTCTTCAACTGTTGAGACTTTGACTGGGAGTGGAAAGTCCAGTGGTTCGTGTGCTCGTTGGATTAAGATTAAGAGTGGATTAGGATCGGATCAGAATAAGACTGGATTAGATTAAGATTATGTTACGATTAGATCAGAACAGCTTTGATTAAGATCAGATAAGAAAAATACCAGATTAGATCAAGATTAGATTAAGATTATATCAGAATAAGAGTGAGATTAAGATTATACACAAATAAAATTAAGATTAGATTAGGATTGGATTAAGTACTTTCTGGATTAATCCAATCACCTACCATGACCGTTTTTGAGTTTCCGCCAAGCGAGTCCTGTAGCAGTCGCGTGAGTTTGGAGTTGCGGTAGGGAATGTGACTGCTCTTTCCATCGACGAGGGCGGATATGACGTTTCCCAGGGTGGAAAGGGAAAGGTTGATCTTCGTCGCTTCCTTTAGACGCTGTCCTGTGGCACCGGTCTTTGCCTGGCGCTCAGAACCCTAACACAACCAAAATCATTATTAAAGGTGTCTAAATTATACAAACATTATTAGTAGTATGCATTTATTAAGCGCCACTATCCAATGACGAACCATCAGCCGATGGCTCTGAGCAATTGTGAGTGAAGGACTTGTTCAAGGTCCCTACATGGTAACCATCTCAGAGGAGGAGGATCGAACCCATACTCTCCGCGTTACAATGTCACCACTCTAACCAATCTGTACCTGTCCCACTGCTATATTAAGAAGAAAATTGCAAAGGTAAGATAGGTAGTAATTTACTGGATACCTTACGCTTTATAACATTTAAATGCAATCTATTTGAGCCATTGTTAGACACCTTTAAAACGCACACATCAAACGCTATTTATTCGCCATCTGCGGTTAATCGATTAATCAAAGGCGCAGTTATGTGCTGATAATGATGTTGGTAATCTCAACGTAACAGCAGACATAACATTTAGAAATTATTATTTTTATTATTATTGTTAATTATTACTATTACGCATTTATTAAGCTCCACTATTACTGTCTATCAGAGCAAGCTTAAATCCATGGCGCTGAGTAATTGTGAGTGAAGGACTTGTTCAAGGTCCCTACACAGTAACCGTCTCAGAGGAGGAGGAGGATTGAACCCGTACTCTCCCCGTTGCAAGGCAAACACTACCCAATCGGATACAGCAGCGGTTCTCAACCTTTTGAGACTCAAGGACCACTTATAAATTTGTTTGTTTCGGTCGCGGACCACCACTAAAAATTGTGCCAAAACAAATTAATACAAAAGAAATTTTTTGCCACAAATCCGCGTATTATTAGTTTCATGCTGCCATCTAACCGATTCTAGCGATTGAAACAAAGCAAAAATTTTCAAAATTGACAAAATTTGTCTGTTTGCATGTTTTTAATTGTAAAAAATATTAATTGTAGGCCTTGCTCGCGGACCACCAGGCAGATGGCTGCGGACCACCAGTGGTCCCCGGACCACAGGTTGAGAACCGCTGGGATACAGCGTCCCAAAGTTATTAAGGTAATTTGTATAGCACCACTAGTGCAGTCACTAAAATTTCATGAAGAACAGAAATGTCATCAGTAAGTAAAACAACGAACATGGTAACACCTCCATCCAACGGTCCCTCATTGGTAGTACAGGCACTGCACAACAGTTAACACAGCCACAACATAAGAGCAGAATTCTGTTTGCCATGCTACTTACCGCCAGATCGACCAGGTGGAGTTTACCAGTGCGCCACCTGTCTTTACCGTCGGGACCTTTGTCGTTGCAGTCGATCTGAACGGTGAATATGGCGTGTGACCTTGAACTCGTGGCGTTCATGTTCGTCGCACCGACTGCCCCTTAAACGCATAACGGTAAAGAGGTAAATGTAAAAGATAAGAGGTAAAGGTAAAAGATAAGAGTGAAAAGTAAAATATAGGATAAAGGTAAAAGATACGAGATAAAGGTAAAAGATAAGAGTCACAGGTAAACGATACAAGATAAAGGTAATTTTAAGATAAGAGGCACAGGTAAAAGATAAGAGGTAAAAGTAAAAGATATGAGAAAAAGGTGAAAAATAAGAGGAACAGGTAAGATAAAAGGTAAAGGTAAAAGATAAGACGTAAAGGTAAAAGATAAGAGGTAAAGGCAAAAGAAAAGAGGTAAAAAAGTATAAGATAAGAGGTAAAGACAAAAGAAACGAGGTAAAGGTAAAAGATAAGAGGCAGAGGTAAACGATAAGAGGTAAAGGTAAAAGATAAGACGTAAAGGTAAAAGATAGGACGTAAAGGTAGAAGACAAGAGGTAAAGGTAAATGATAACGCTTGCTCATGCTCCTTAAAAGAAACAGTTTGAAGTCAATGGTAACAAGTTTGCTTGGAGAGATGTATAGGAACTCTTCAAAAAGTTTAACGGAAAAGGTTACACATTTGTTCATATTGGTTCGAGCGCTTGCCTTGTAACGTGGAGTACAGTAATACATGGAAGGCAACGTAAAGAATCCAAGGTCAGATGCAGTAAGACAGGCAAGGAAGGTAAGATAGGCAGTGGTAAGGTAAGTGAAGCAACGCAAAAAAATTATACTAAGGTAAGATGTATTGTGGCAAGGCAGGGACATGGTGGACGTTTAGTTAGAGTGGTAACGCGGAGAGTACGGGTTCGAACCTCCCCCCTGAGACTGTGAATATGTAGGGACCTGGAGCAAGTCCTTCACTCACAGTTGCTCAGCGCCTTCGATGTTCTGTCGTATGAGGGGGGGCGTAGTACCTGATTCATCTAGCGCGCTCGGTATAGACACCTTTAAAACGGAGGCACCCAATGCTATATAAGGACAGGACACGATAAGATACGTATACACTTCTTGCACCGCTCGTACTCTGGAAGTGCCAGTCCCAATCCTGGAAAAAGGGGACGACGACGCCAATGATCTTTGTTATCACAGTGTCTTTAAACTGACACTACTACGGTGACGAATACGAAATCTTTCGACACTTTTATTTCAGGTGTTGTATGGGTGTATATATAGTGTATATATATATATATATATATATATATATATATATATATATATATATATATATATATATATAGCCGAACACAATAAACGATGGTTTTAGCGGTCGCCTTAGACACCTTAAAACGGTTTCAACCGATGCTATATAAGGATGGGACACAATACGTAATTAATCAAAGGACAGGTCATAGGCAAACGCTATTGTAACGCGGAAAGATGGCAATTTAAGCTAAGTAATGGTAAGACGAAGTATGGTATGGTGAGAGAAGGTAAGGTACGGTAAGGTGAGGTAAGGTATGGTAAGACTTACGATTCTTGTTGCCACAGGTCATGACGTTGTTCATGGAGTCTGCGTTCTGGACAACGCACATCTTCAGGTCCTTAACGTAGACTCCAATGTCCGGTCGCTCCTTCACCTAAACCAAAGAGCCATACCATATAACCATCATCATCATCACCACATACCATTATAATCATCGCCACCCCATTATAATCATTATCATCATCATCACCACCACCACCACCACCACTATAATCATCATCATCACCACCACTATAATCATCATCATAATCATCATCATCATGATAAATATCATTATAATCGTCATTATCATCATCATCAGAAACATTTTTAATGAGCAAAGTGACAACAGAAGTGTGATTATGAGATGCGGTTAGTCAGCTGCAAGGTGAAGAGCAGTTAGATATCCAGACGTTTCAAAGCCAATAAAATAGTGAATTAATATTAATATTAATAATAATCATCATTATTATCACCACCATACTTTGCAGATTTCAGCTTTTTTAAATCACCCTCTCTCTTCACCCTTCGATGTTGTCCAATAAAACTTATTAATCTCATTAAACTTTCTGTGGGTCGGTTAATTAATTAATTTACTCGTTAAGACATTCATATTTGACAAGTTAAATAAATATCATACCTCAGATCGCTAATGTTACCGCATAATTAAATTTGAAGAGAATCATTGTTTCACTTACCATACAAGAATATGTTAACGAGCAAGTTAATTAATTTATTACTTAACTGATGCTAGTAGAAAATTACTGTTCTTTTTGGGTTGTTATTGTTATTATTATGCATTTATAAAGCACCACTATCTAATGACGAAGCAACAATCGATGGCGCTGAGCAACAGTGAGTGAATGACTTGATCAAGGTCCCTACACAGTAACCGTCTCAGGGGAGGAGGATCGAACCCGTACTCTCTGACATGAGGTGACGAAACCATTCACCGTTTACTACCAGCCGAGTTCTTAAAGTACAGTCACAGCATAAGTGCATAGAAAATAAATGGTCTGAGTTCTGTGGGTCACAGACCTCCATTGCTGTTTGGTCGAGGTTGAGGAGATTGCGGACTTCTTCCTGGTAGATCTCCAAGTAGGACACGCTCACCATGAAACTGGCAAAGACAACAATGATCAGTTATCATGTATGCAAGGGTGTATGTATGTATGTCTGTATGTATGTGCGTATGCATGTATGTATGTATATGTATCTATGTGTGCATATGTCTGTGGGCTGATATTTACTGAAAGTACAAAATCAACTGCAACCATCTTCATCACTATCTTCATCACGATTGTCATCACAATCTTCATCACCATTGTCATCAACATCTTCACCACCAGCTTCACCACGATTGTCATCACCATCTTCATTACCATCTTCATCACTATTATCATTACGATTGTCATCACCAATGTCATTGTCATGACCACCAAAAAAAAAGAAACACGGTTCAACTCCGACACTCTAACTACGTCTATGCTTATCGTAAGAAACATTGCTACGCAAAAAATGTTACATGGATTATGACTTTGACTACAATTTCACTTGATAACGGCGCCATAGAAGTCATTAGATTAGATTAGTAAAGATTAGATTAGATTAGACTGATGCTTTATTCATCATGATTAGATCAGATTAGATTAGTTATAAATGACTGACTCACTTCATGTCACCCTCGGACTTGGCAATGGCACCAAACATGTGTGCAAAGGAATTGGGAATGATTCCGCACAGCTCTGGAACAGTTCGGATTCCTTCCATCGTAAATGTCTTTCCGGTTCCAGTCTGGCCGTAGGCAAAGATCGTTCCTGTAAGTGTAACAAACCAACTCTGAACCCAACAAACATAATATGTGTAACAAACCAATTTACGTAATGTAAATGGTCTATTTGGTGGGGCAGTTGGTTTGAGAAGAAGCAGTCCTTTAAGCTAGCCTCAGAGGCAACCATGGATTTAACGTGTTAGCGACCTAATTTTCTTAGCCTTGGCATATGAGAGCGGGTGGCCAGGGCTAGCTTAACGGATTGCTCTTCTCTTCTTCTTCTTTAATCAATATTATTACTAGTATCATTATTTTTATTATTATTATTATTATTATTATTATTATTATTATCATTAATAAAAACTACCACAAGTCACAGTTTAATCAAGAAATTCAGCACATCGCTGATAATAAGCAAATTAAGAAATTGTTTAATTGTTCAATTTAATGTAATTAATTAATTAATTATCGAATAGTCTGAAACGGACCATTGTAACCCTCGATGACGCTTTCGACGATCGGCCGAGCGACGAGGTTGTAGATGTCGACCTGTTTGCAGTTGGGACCAAAGACCGTGTCGAACGTAAAGACCTTCGGAGGCTCAGACCGGTCGCTCGGGGAGGTCGCAGTGATTGACCCCCGGGCCTCGTCTACCTGTTTGGAGAGGAAAAACAACAAGACACATTAGCTAACGTAAGGTAAGGGAGTGGAGGGAAGGAAAGAGATGCAAAGGGAAGGAGCAGAGAATGGAATCGAACCGAAAGGAAATTAAGGGAAGGGAAGCAAAGAGAAGAAGGAATGGAAGGAAAGAGGAGGTAAGGTTGGGAAATGGAAGGGAAGGAAGAGGAAGGGAAAGGAAGGAATAGAATGGAACTCAAGAGAAGGAAAGTGAAGAAGGAAGGGAAGGAAAGGCAAGCTTAGGGAACGGAAGGGAAGGAAGAAGGTAAGAGAATGTAAGGGAATAGAACCAAAGGGAAGGTAAGTAAAGGGAAGGAGAAGGAAAATGAAGGAAAGAGAAGGGAACTGTTCAAGGGAAGTGAAGCAATAGAAGGGAGGGAAAGAGAAGGCAAGATTAGGCAGTGGAAGAAGGTAAGCGATAAGATAGGGAAAGGCAGGTCATGGAGGGAGACCTGCCAACTGTAAAATAAATATTATTATTACAAAACAATTTTAACGTGTGCAAGGTCACACAGAAATGCAAATCGGAGGCATGGTTAGTCAGTCGCCAGGTGAAGAGCTGTTAGATATCCAAATTCTTGAAAGCCAATGAGAAATAGTGAGTTTGAGGCATTTCTTGAAGGAAGAGAAAGAGTTCGAACTTTGGACAAACACTGGTAGTTGGTTCCATTTCCTTAGGGGAAGGAAAATGGATTGCATGAAAGCCCATGACAGTGCTACATCAAGGCTCAACCAAAAGACCCATACCCGAAGATCGCAGACCGAATGGCGGAATGTACGGAGAGAGTACTGGTTGAAGGTGGGAAGGAGAGCTCTTTGTGAGCATTTTATAGGTAAGACAAGCCAGTTTAAATCTAATTCTGAATTCTACAGGACGCCAATGCAGCTGACCAAGCAGAGTTAAATATATTCACATCTGGGAGGGAAGAAGAGCCGCCCCCTTAAGCTAGCCCTGTTGCAGCCATTGGTAGGAAGTGCTAGCGCCATAATTTTCTTTGCCTCAGCATATGAGGGTGGATAGCCAGTCCTCTCCCTTGCTGTCTCATCTTCTCTCTGACAGTGTACAGTCAGTGTACTCATTATACCGGAGTTGGCTAGAGGCGCAGAAATCTCAAACAAATTTCTCCCCTGGTGGGGATTTGAACGGTGAACATGGAGGGAAAAAACTGTAAAATAAATCAATTCATTTCTGGAATTGAAGGATGAGGTTCAAACATGACAACATCGATCCCAAGTGGATTCAAACCTCAGACGCTGAGCAAAAGGAACTCACATTAACCACTATGTGGCATCCAGTTGCCGTCTCTTTCTCGTTCATCGGACGACATCTTACGACAACCTTCACGTTCTCCGAGTCCTTTCCACCCGCATCCTCCTTCTCCTGAACCAGACATATGGGTAATGTTATATATAATGAAATGTAACATAACACGATGGAATGTAGCATACTGTAACGGAATGGAATGTAGTATGTGATATAATAAAATGTAATGCAATGGAATGTAATACAGTATAAGAGTGCAATGTAAAGAGATTATTATGGAATGTAATATAATGTAATGTAATATAAATGGAATGTATTGTAGTGGAATGGAATGTAGTATATTACAGTGCAATGCAATATAATGGAATGTTATGTAACATGTATTTTACATACTTTAATTGTATGCATATGCATGTTTATGTAGATATGTGTGTACATCATATTATTTGTGCATACAAGAAAGCACGAGTGCATGCATGCATGTACCCTGTATGCATCTGTACACTTCATATAGCGCATTTTCTAGAGAATGAACCATTCAAAACGGATTGTTACTGAAAGTAACCTAAAGCTATTAATGCACGACAAATGCTCAGGTTTGACAATGCATATTGCATACAATAGAATACACGGATCTGCATAATAAGATGTCAGGAAAAGTATGTAGGCGCGTCTCTGTTAACAAAATAGTCTGAAAAAACTGTTGGGTAATAGTTTCACGCATGGAAAACAATTTATTACACCCTCACCGGCGTTAATCATCATCCGCAGCATCAATACTCTAATAATAATCCT
>OY744607.1:70387154-70468785 GCA_963556255.1 Allolobophora icterica | reverse complement strand
AGTAAGGGTTTAAATCTGCATTTGGGAGCGCCTCTGATGAGTCTCTCTTAAGTGGCGCTATATAAATTTGCAATTACCATTTACCTTAATCTTACGCTACAGCCTCGGTGTTACCAGCAGTTTCAGACGGACACATTAAGCCTTGGACAACAATTTTTTAGTGGCAATATTAAGCCTCAACTTTAGATTCTGAATAAAATCATTAATACTTAAGCTGTTTTATAGTAACTGCATATATCGAACTGCATTGACTGTGAGTATGCTATATTATGCCCTACCAAATTATACCATACCATGCCATTCCATACCATTCTATGCCATACTATAAAATACCCAACAGAATGTCATGTGTGCGACAAGGGATTCACATGTACTGCATGTGGTGTTGTTGTTGGAGATACCATACCATACCATATATCATACCATACCATAGTATACAGTATATGAATTTCTGCAGAGTATCATCCTTTGTCTTTAAAATTTCCCCCATAGGCATAATTTGTGAAGGGTATGAGCGGTATCCGTACATCCCACTTTTTGAACAATGCCAATCAATATTTTATTATTGTGCCTTCCCAGAGATCTGTCTCCGCCTTGCTTCGTGTATGTAAGAAATTGGTAACCCACCTTTTTGACCAAAGTTACACCCCTGTTTTCCCTTGTCTCTAATTTCTTTAAAACATCTGCATTACAATACATTTATATAGCACATTTGTCCACCATAGTCAATTGGTTAGACCGGTCGCCTTGTAACGCGTAGAGTACGGGTTCGATCTTCCTCCCTGAGATGGTTACAGTGTAGGGACCTTCAGCAAGTCCTTCATTCACAATTGCTCAACACCATCGAATAATGCTTGGCCGTTACATAATGGTGCTTAATAAATGCAGAATAATAATAATAGTCCTCACAGAGACAATACACAAACAATAAGAAATTCATTTATTTATTTATTCAGTAAATTTACTTGCTCGTTGCCAAAACAGCATCGTACGTCAGAAGATGAAATTTGAAGTAAAACCATTATCGTCAAAAGAAAAACGTTAAAACAAATCGATGCATTTTTGAAACCAAATCAACTTCAAAACCGCAAAATAAAGGAAACCAGAATCACCAGAAAACAATTTGTGAAACCTAAGACTTCATAGTACTTTATCATACAGTAGACAGTTCTTTAACATCTATCAGAAGTGACTTCGAAATTGTTACATCGTTAATGTTCCAGTCGCGTTTATGCAAGGAATACCGTGCTACACCTGGATTCTGCGATCGAATCACCTGGATTGGTCCATTTGCCAGAGGGTGAGGATTGGGGTGGTCCGTTGGAGTGAGTCGCCCTGAAGATGGATTGGTCCATTTGTTACAGGTTAAGGACTGGATTGATTCTTTTGCTATGAGTTAACGACCGGATTTGGATTGGTCGATTTGTTAGAGGCATGAAAGATTGAAGTGGAATGGTCCATTTGATACGGGTTAAGGATTGGATTGGTGCAGGACTGGTCCATTTGTTCGGGGTTAATAGGTTTGGATTGGTCCATTTTTTGTAGGAGCGAAGAATTCAATTGGTGCACTTAATGAGAATGGGTTAAGACTGGATTGGTCCACCTGATTGGGAAAACATATTGGGCGATTGGATTGCTTCATTTGGGGGAGACAGGGCGAAAACATAATGCACCACACATCTGGACCAGTCCATTGGAAAGGGAGACAGGATCGAGGGGGCAAGGCAGTGGATAACAAAAACACTTTGCAACTCAATTTTTACATATCAGCTACGAATAAAATCACAATAAATACTGAATATAGTACAAATTGCAAAAAATTTTTGCCTCGATTTCAGAAGTTTACAGCCACTCACTTCACACAACAGTTAAGGCACATTCAACTAAGCCTTAATCTCATTCCAAATCATATTTAATTTAATTCAGTGCTCTAAAGCCTCCCTAATCAAATCCAATAAACACTAATCAAATCTTCAACCCCTTCTAAAGCGCAGTCGAACACCTCTTCATAAAGCTACATGCTGTGAATAAAAAACTTTAGGGTACATGTCAAAATCGCTACATCAGAATTTGTGTAATAACTAGGGCTCTTGATTAAGCGCAGTTAATAAGTGCCATTAACATGTTAAATTTTCGAGGCGATTAATGCGATTAAAACATTTAAATGCGATTAAATTTAATCCAAAACACAGCTTTGGATAGGGATTTACCAAACACTGTACTGTGTGAGGTACTGCCAAAACCAAGTCTTTGTTCAAGATTGGGCTTAATTTTCACCCAGTTGTGTTGGGTGAAACAACTCGTAGGCAACCAAAACAATTTAAACAAACTTCATATTTTTAACAGCATTTAGTAAATACTGTTAAAAAAATGAAGTCTGTTTCAAGAAAAAATACCATTTACTATTTAGTAACATCTGTAAAATACAATACTGCATTGTTATTTTCTCACAATGCTATTAATCACAGGATAATTCTTCAAACGCAAGATTGATTGCGATTATATTTTAATAACAAGATTAATCGCGATTATTTTTAATCACAAGATTAATCGCGATTATTTTTAATCACAAGATTAATCGCGATTATTTTTAATCACAAGATTAATCGCGATTTTTTTAATCACAAAATTAATCACGATTATTTTTTTAATCGCAAGATTAAGTGCAATTAAAATTGTAATCATTGAACCACTCTAGTAATAATGATATGTTCAAATCATATCAAAACAGTCTGATTTAAAAGCTACTGCAAGCAATAACAATCTAATCCAAACATCAAATTGGATCTAAACCAAAACAATGGCACTTACTCAACCCAAACCATCCGATCTGTGCAGGAACTAAAGTTAAACCTTCACAGAAGCCATAATCCAATTCAGCCTAATCAAGCAATACACAAATCCAAGTTAACAACAGCAAATTCAAACCCTATCTTAAGTCTCTGCAGATTCGATTAAGAGAATAAAGAGGCAACGGATCGTTCGATCTGAGAATAAGAATTCGATCTTAATTGATCGAACAAGAATTTTACTAATCTAATATAATCTAGTAACTTCTATATCACCAACATCAGTCGATGGTTGTGAACATTGATTGAATTAGCAAAAAAACTCATAATTCATTGAAATCCAATTGATCAGAAGCCACCTGGTGCCCGAAACACAAGTAACTGCACCCCACACAGACAATAAGAAGTTGGCAATAACGAAATTAAAACTTATTGCACGATAGAAATATTAATATAATCCTGCCAGTGTTCCCAAATAGGCATGCTCATATAGGACCCATATTCCCATATAGAACCCATATGGGTCCCATCTAATGACCATGGAAATGCTGGCAGGCTAAAATACTCTAAGTAATAATCGACAAATCAATGAAGAAAATTCAACATACATTGATTATTGATTTTAGATGCTTTTTTCCTGAGGATCGTACATGTCTTAGCTCTATAAACATTTTAATAAAATAATAATAATAATAATAATAATAATACACAACCTTGAATTAATCCAAAATGGTTAATGGAAAAAAAAATCTTTTCTCCAGAAGTTCCTCATATACACCTTGGCAAAAAATAATAATAAATAATAGTAATAAAAACAAACTAACGCTAGCCAACCCAGAAATTAATAATTAACATCTAAGTCCTTGAGAGATCGGACGTACTTAGGGGCATAGAATTAACAAATATCAAAATAATAAAAATAATAATAATAATAAAATAATAATAATTGAACTCAGGAGACTAAAAACTTCAAAGCCACATGTACTCCTTTGGGGAAAATTGTTCAAGGTCACGACCTCAAAAAAATTAATCCGCCACCACCAAAAGAACAAATTTCTCAAACCCACCACCCATCACAATCGCCAAATGCTCTCCACAGGCGATGACAACAACTCGTCCAATCAAACGCAAGATATCCCGCCACCTGGTGACAGGAATGGAAGACAGGAATGTGAACGAAATATAATGTCGAGGAACGCAAGGCCGGTTAGTTGCCACTCCCATCTGTGCCGAGGAACGCGAGGAGGGTTAGTCGACACTCCCACCTGGATCGAGTAACGCAAGGAGGGTTACTCGACACTCCCAACCGCATGACACACTAGAAACTAGTCACTTGACGGCTGATATGGTTCTCTCGATGACGCGTGACACACATCAGCGGCAGCTGCGTGACACGTGTCGCTTGGCATGACAGTCGTCGAAGGATTTGCTTCTGAAGATGCCGTCGTTTCGGACTGCGAGTTGATTGCGGTTTCGTGGACGCGTTTGAGGACTTCTTCCACTCCGTCGCGGTTTCCGGCGACGTAGCTGATGAAACCCCTGTGGAGTAGGTAGAGATGCTTCTGACAGACGCTCACCTGAAAACACGACCCAGTTATTAATTCACTTCTTGTGAAGGGAGTTTGTCTGTCTGTCTGTCTTTCTCTGCCTGTCTTTCTGTGTTGATCTGCTTGCTTATCCTTCTTAGTCTGTCCTTTCGTCTGGGGATTGACTGCATTTCTCACTGGTTCTTATCTGTACATAGCCATCCAACGCTTCAACACAATCGCCTTCCACAAAAGTGATTGCAATATTCTCACTGTTTGTCGACCTCTTCTTTAATGACTACCTCTCCCTCTCAGTCTGCTTGTGTGTCTGTCCTTGTGGTAATCTGTGTGCCTCTCCTAATGAACGTCTTTTGTCTGTGTGTGTGTGTGTGTGTGTGTGTGTGTGTGTGTGTCTGTTGTTTTATTAAATCTGTGTGCCTCTCCTTCTCTGTCTGTCAGTCAGTCAGTCCATGCATTAATCTGTGTACCTCTCCTTTTTAATGTCTGTCTATCTATGTGTCTGTCTGCGTATAAATCTGTCGTCCCTCCCAACCGCATCTCCATCTCGCAGCCTCTACCTTGTTTTCATCCAGAAATCGGAGTTTGATGGTGAGGTCGTTATGGAGACGATCGAAGCGCTGCTTGCTCATCTGGAAGATGCGCTCCGCATCCTGGGCCTTCGCGATCGCCGACGCATCTCGCGTCTGCAACCGGAGGCCGTCCAGATAGAGGCGGTCAGCGTCATACTTTATCCTGGCAAAACGAATTCAACAAATGACTCATTAAACTTAAAATTAGTTGATTGCCTGATTGATTATCAGTACTTGATTGACTGATCCGACTGATCATGAATTGTTGATTGATTTGATCGAGTTGCTGATCGACTGACTATGAGTAGCTACATGTAGTTGACTGACTGATCGACTGACTGAACAAAGTTCCGAAGTGTACATACGGCTATTCAACAGAACATCGATGGCACTGAGCAACTGTGAGTGACTTACTTGCTCAAGGTCCCTACAAAGTAACCATCTCAAGGGAGAAGGATGGAACCCATGCTCTCCGCGTTACAGTGCAAGCGCTCTAACCAATCGAATATGCCCCAGCTTCTTTACGTAAAATTGAACCGAAACTTTGGACTGGAATTCCTTCTACCTTGCGGCTTCGTGATTCTTGACAGTCATCAGAGTGTCTTCAATTGTCGTGTTGCAAAGGGTCGACATGCTTGTCATGAAGACGTTCAACGCACCTACAACAGAGAATCATAACATGCATCAAACTTTACTGAGTGGCTGATAACAAAGTTTAAAAGGCCTAAGCTGGGCCATGAAAAAGTCTCAAAGATGGGCTGACAAGTGGGGCCAGAAGAGACAGGTCAAGTGGGGCCAGGATAAAATATGTTTTAAGTCGTATAATTCCTTCTTAACATAATTCTTCCATAATCTGTCATTCTTTAAACATTCAAACTCTCTTCAAACTCAGAATTTCCAAAAGAACTTCTCCCTTTGGATGACCTGTGCTTTGTCTTAGCCACAGATTCTGCATTCACTTTCTGTTCTTTTCTGCCTCTGAGTAGTAATTGTGTTGAGGCGCTACATAAATGCTCTGAGTTAATGAATGATGCCACCTACCCAAAAGCACTTCCCCATTCCTCGCGAGCAGCTTCTGCGTCTCCGCATTGTACGCAAACTGCTCAGCGAGCTCGGCATTCTTTGCTGCAAGCTCCCCAAACGCATCCCCAAGCACTCGCTGCGTCTGCACGAGGCGCTGGAAGTGAACATGCAGCGTCCGCGCCAGGCGCAGGATGTGCAGATACTGGCGCTGGGTCTCGCGCAGCGCCTCGACCCGCGACTCCGTTTCCGGGTCGACGGTGCGCGGCGTCTGCCCGAGTCGCTCGGCCACGTACTGTTTCGTGTATTTCAGCGTGTTCAGCGACCACTTCTTGAAGGAAGTGAGAACAGATGGCGCCAGTGACGTGTTAGGATATGTCGGCGGCATTGTGGAAGTTGCAGGTAGCTTGCGACCGGTCATGCGCGATGGATCGTTTATGCGTGACTGCTCGGTCATCCGTGACGGGTCGTTCGTACGTGACTGGTCGGATAAAACTGGAGCCTTGCCAGTCGGTAAAACTGTAAAACAAATTTGTGTAGTGCCATTATTGATATTGTAGCTAATCAGTAACTTCTATAGTGATGGTGACTAATGCTCAAGGCATCAACCAATGGCACATCAGAACCAAGCTGTATTCAGTTACACACATACACACATAAACACAAACAAACACATACATAACAAACACACAAACATACACACACAAACATATACAAACACACACACACTCTCAAACACACATACCCACAAACACGCACTGCCTATGATCAGACAAAATCCACAAACCTGCTGCAACGACCTTGGTGTCTGCATTTATTCTTGCATTACTAGCGACTGGGCGAGATGACTGAAAGACTGACGGGGAACCGGCATCACCGTCATCTTCGAACATGGCACCAGTCTTCTTATGTCCATTTTCTTCAAACATCGTGCTTCGACTGTCGCTTACGCCAGATCCACTCTTCAGGTCCAGATCGTACGAGTCGTCATCTTCACAGGATGCGTTTTCGTAGCGATATTCGGGTCTGTGTTCTGACATCTCTAGGCAGTTTCAGATTTCTGGATTCCGAATGTTCACACGTATTAATATTACTTTTAATCCAAAGTCTGTATGATCATATATCATAATTGTTACTTACATGATTCTTATTATTATTTTAACCCAAATTATTATTATTACTATTTTGCCCCAAAGTAAACAGGAACCCTCAGGGACTTCAACATTATTTACAGTGTAGAACTGTCTGGAATGGGCCCTATTCGCCCTATTCGTCTAGTTCTAAGTTGGTGAAGGTACCCCAAAGGCCATCGCGTTGAAACGTTGGATCGTAAGCACAAAAAGGTCATTTCACGAACGTCCCTGTAGCAGTTTTGAGGTTGTGCCCTGTGGCAGAAAGGAAGGCCAAGCCCTCATTGTTAATCGGGCCCAGGGTTTCAAATGCCAAGGGAACAAAGAAATGGGTAGCGGACAGCTGGCAATATTTGTCGTGTTTCGGGCTGCCGCCTTCTCGGCCGCCCGGGCAGTATCCGGCTGGTATTATTATTATTATCATTCGCTATTATTGTCGGACGTATCTATACGATAACCATCGACTTATATTAAGTGGACCCACTATGAGCGATTCAAGTTGAAGCCTTGCCTGTTGCTAAGAATAGGCATGCTTGCCTGTGACGTAATGCTAGGGCGGAATGCATGACGGGAAAGGTCATGGGTCACCGTTCACAGAGTCAATGGTCTAAATATAGATATCGACGTTCCCCTAGCATGACGTCAGGCATAGAGCTCATTAGCATATTATGTGCAGACCTCAGAATCTAAAAGGCAATGTATTGGCCTACGCTGCGTCCACTAATAAAGGTCGATGACGATAACTCACACGTCAGAGGCTCGACTCGTTGTTTCATGCAAAAAATGACAAATTTTGGCCCTAAAGATGGGATTCAGCCCGTAAATGATAACCTTCGCAATCAAAGCGCTATATAAAATCGTTCCATAATTAAAACATCTGGCTTATCGATGCGCTGAATCATACACCTGAAGGAGGGTGCACCGGAAAGGGTATCACACGACGACACGTTTGTCGTCCTAATTAAAGTCGAAATGCTTTGCAATATTTTTTATTTTTGTAAATGGCGCGATGTAGTATAAAAAGCCAATTAATTACTGCAGAAGAGTCTCAAATACAAACCAATTTCTTAGACTTTCGCCGCAATCGTTTTACGACTGTCGTCAGATGTCGTTAAATAATTTTCTCATCTCATGTGCGCCGTGTGTAAACATAAACCGGTTTCTGTACCAATCGGTTTCAGTGCACCAGGGTTATCCTCAGCCTTTGGCTCCCTCTGTGACTGTCTTGGACCTTCGCCTCTCAGATGAGGAGATATGGATCGCAGTCCGGGTTAGGCTAGGTACGACACTCTGTGAGCCGCACTTAATGTGCCACCACTGCCGAGTAAATGTCGATGCAAGAGGGCTTCATGGTTTGGTTTGTAGAGGAGGAGACGGAAAAAACAGCGGCACCCTATGCTGAATGATGCAATCTGGAGAGCGCTAGGCAGAGCTAATTAAAAGGCGAGGTATGTTATCAATCCATAAAATTTTAGGCCTTTATTGAGCAACTGTGCCCTAGTTTCCTTCCTAAATGAACGAGAAACAGCTTATAGATATCTATTCATTATTTTCCTTATCTATGATTGTTACCAATTGCGTTATGTCAAATGGTTGACGAATAAACGAATATTGATTGATTGATTGATTCTCCAGGCAATCCCTCTCTTCCACAGCACATTCCCGAACTAGGAAAGCATGACCGGTTGGTCAGTCCGAGTAGACTCTTTTCCACTCCGGCAGTCTGTAGGCCCTAAACAAAACCCACTCGATGGTCTATAGGCCTACCTCTCCTCAGTCGACGATAAATGCAAATGTATAAGATTTTATGGCCACTGTATAAATAATTACATGTAATTATTTATACTGTGATATGGCCTCAAACCCAGCTGCTCATTTTTCAATGAACTGATCGGTGATATCCTTTATCGCTGCTGCCAATTTGAATGTGCGCCACGTACGCCATTTAAGATTAATTATCGGGCTAGACTTAAATCTCTGAAATGAGCCAGCATTGGCAGGCGAACCGCGATTTGCACGCTCTCTCACACATCCTACGCGCTTACCAATGTAACTAGTTGGGCCAGTTATACCTGAGCTCTCTCTCTCTCTGCATGTTGCATCCCCCAGGGGCGTCTATCCCCTCCTAAGTCATTGGAGCAACGTCCCTTTCCCCCTCTTCTTCCACCTCCCCGTTCCTTCCCCCCTAAAATGGTGGCACACACACTGACAAATCCCCCCCCCCTATTTCTTGGATGGAGCATTTGCTCCAAGGTTTCTATGGTGTAGACGCCCCTGCATCCCCCTTTCAATTCCATGGCGAACTGTCCCTCACTCTTCGATCTCGACACCTTACCTGAGTCATCAATTTTTACAACTAAGTAAATCTCACAACTTGAGAAGTACAACTACAACACAAATACCCAACATTGCATGATATTACAGTCACAGCCCGTACGTAAATAAAATTATTTATTTATTTATTATTTAAAAAAATAATAACACTTGAACGTCGTCACCGATTTCCAATACTTTTTCTAACCTCGTAACCTTTGACATGAAAACAATTTTCTTTATCCTAAAATCCGCTAAAACTCACCTACCTAAGGAGAGTGGAAGGGGGAAGGGAGGAGGAGGACCCAGGCTCCCAAAGACCAAAGCAAAAGTTTGCGCCTATGTATATATATGCATGCATTTTCATGTGTATGTTTGCATATATGTATGTTTATTTATTCCGGATATTTCTATAGCGCCTCTCGAAGTCAACTACTACTCAGAGGCGCTCCCGACTACAGCATTTGATACTGTGCCGGAATTTTCACGCCGAAGCGCCACGAGCAATTGCAAAGTGAAGGACTTGCCCAAGGTCCGTACGCAGCGGCTAGAGTGGGATTCGAACCTGCAACCCTCCGGTCACAAGGCGCCGAACTTACCACTGAGCCACCACGCCCCAATGTATGTAGGTAAGACTGTATGTAAGTATGCATGGATGTATAAGTGTATGCATGTATGACTGCATGTATGTATGTGTATATATATATGCATGTATGTACGTACGCATGCATGTATTGATGAGTGTACGTATGTATGTCCCTGTGTATGTATGTATTATGTAAAATGTATCTGAGCTTTTACGGAGCACATTTTAGAACCTCTTAAAACTGCATACTATTAATATTTAATTAATTATTACATTTATTATGCATTTATTAAGTACCACTCTGTAATGAAGAAGCATCAATCTATGGCTCTCAGCAATTGCGAGTGAAGGACTTTCTCTAAGGTTCCTACACAGTACCCGTCTCAGAGGAGGAGGATCGAACCCGTACTCTCCGCATTACAAGGCGAACGTGCTAACCAATCGTCTACCGTGTCCCTCCCACACATAGTTATTACCACATTTATTATTATTTATATTTATACATTTAATATTTATTTATACAAGGAAGAATTCTGATTTATAACACGAACCCAAAGTTTGGAAAAAAGAACTCTAGTATAACAGAGCCTCGATGTAATGCAGGACTTGATATGGATAATTATATCAAAATGTAGATTGGCAAGAAAAACACAACACAAAGTCTGTAGTTTGAAAATGCACTCATAACAAAGTTCAGAAGGGCACATTATTACACAAGCTTAATAAATCCAATTGATCAAATTTTTTCTTTACTAGGTCCAGTATTTACAATACCTACAACTACTACTAACACTTCTACCACCTCCTAGCAGTAGTAGTATTAGTGGGAGTAGTGGTATTAGTATTAGTAGTAGTAAAAGCAGTATTAGTAGTAGTGGTAATAGTAGTAAAAGCTGTATTAGTAGTAGTAGTAATAGTAGTAGAAGCTGTACTAGCGCTAAGTAGTGGTAATAGTAGTAAGAGTAGTAGAAGCTGTATTAATACTAGTGGTAATAGTAGTAGAAGCTGTATTAGTACTAGTGGTAATAGTAGTAATAGTAGTAGAAGCTGTATTAGTACTAGTGATAATAGTAATAATAGTAGTAGCGGTGTGGTAGTAGTAGTATCGCTGCAATACAAACGACAACACAATATAACTGTAATCTGAGAATACCATCTTTTCAAAGTTCACAAGTGCGCATTGAAGCCAGGCAAACATCAACAACCATAAAAGAGGCAACTTTTTAGTTCAGAGTTGTGAACATGAGGAGGTAGAGTGTTCGAGACAGAGGGACTGGCAACTGTGAATGAAAGCCAGTCAAATAAAAACAACACTGCACCAGAAACAAAGGGGTAAACATTAAAAACTGAAAGTTCCAGGAAACAGAGCTCAGGAGAATAGCGTCTTCCAAGCAGGAGACTGCAACAATTTCTATCTCACAACAAATTCTGCCAGCATTTTAGCAAAGCGGTCTATAAGCTTCAGATGGAGAATCGTAAACTCCAAGCTTCTAAAGCTAAACTGGAGGGGTTCATCCTTTAGCTTATCCACCATAGCCCAACTTCTGATTCCTCTCGATTGGTCTTCTAAAACGGTGAAAAGGTTTTCACCACAACCTTACTTTCTCCAACCATCGCCTGATGCGTTGCACACTGTGACAATAGCACTGCAGGAGTCAATATTATCATTATCATTACACATTTAAAGAGCGCCACTATCTAATGACGAAGCATCAACTGATGGTGCTGAGCGACTGTGACTGAAGGACTTGCTCAAGGTCCATACACTAGGGGTCCACCGGTAAGACATTTTCCGCCGGAAACCGAATCCGAGTATTTGGATGTAATTTTGCCAGATCCGATAACGAACTGGAAACGAACCGGGTACCATTTGTTCCATAAGCGAAGCTTCACATTTTCATGTACGGTAATAAGAAATTATCGACATAAATTTGTGTACTTGTAATAAGTGACTAATACAATTTGAATTGTAGTCATTTCTGTGCAGTTGTGAAGTTTTCTGTGTAATTGTTTTAAGGTTCAACATTTATAATTTTATATACGCAAGTTTATTGAATAAGTTTTTAAAGAAAAAAAATTCTTGTTAAAGAAAATTTTTTTGCAACTATTTGCGTCTACAATATTTACAGAGGCGAATACTTCCGGAAACGGGATTTCGGGCGGAAGCGAATATCCGAGGCGGTTTCCGGTTGACCCCTACCCTACACAGTAACCATCTCAGGGGAGGAGGATCGAACCCACAGTCTCCACGTTACAAAGTGAGTGCTCTAACCAACCAGCTACCATGTCCCACACAGGGATTCTTCTGCTGGGTCTAGGGATTCAGGTCCCCTGGCTTTCCACACAGAACAACCACATTTCATCTGAAATCAAGTGATTAGAGCTACACAACGTCTGTAGTAATTACTCGAATGCCACTGTCCGTAAAATCATCACAGTCTCTTCGTTCGTAAAAACAAAAACAAAAACAACGGGGTCTCAACACAAAAATTGCAAAAAGTCCAGATAACCAGGCAACGGTTGTCCGTAACACAAACGCCGTTGCGTTCGAACGGAACAACTGCTGCTCACTGTGTCCTTGGACGGACGAACCTAAAAGACCATCGGCTTCAGTCGGCCTCCGTCGCCCTCAGACACAAAGCGCTTGCGGCCTCTGCAACGAACAAGGACAAACGGTAAGTAAGGCGAGGTAATAATAGATCGGATCATCACTAAAATAGATTAGAAAGTGGTAAGATTTATATAGCACCATCACCGTGAGATGCTCTGATTAGAAAGTGATTAGATTAGATTAGTAAAAGCAGTATTAGTAGTAGTGGTAATAGTAGTAGAACCTGTATTAATAGTAGCAGTAATAGTAGAGATCAAATTACAGATGATAGATTATAATAAAAGTCCCGATACATACATACACATACATACATAGTTTGGGACTAAGCAACAGCTAAATAAGCTTGATTATTCACTGCTGGCCCTCAAGTTTCCCTCTTATACCTACTCCTCCAGTGTACGCGATCTGGGTGTCACTCTCGACTCCTCCCTCACCTTTACTGAACACATCTCGACTCTGACTCGCTCCTGCTTCTTCCAACTGAGACGACAGAGAGCTATCAGGTGATCCACTATGCCTACAGTCTTTACCTCCATTCATTTGCTCTCGGGTCGATTAATGTAACTTGCTTCTCCTCGGTCTCCCCATGCTATGCCTCTCCCCCCTCCAATCAGTCTTAAATGCATGTCTTCCTCGCTTTGCTCATATCTCCACATATATGATTGAAGTCTTACACTGGCTCCCGATTACTTCGCGTATCCAGTATAAGATCCTCCTTCTGGTTTCCAAATCCCAGCTACGGCTTGCCCCTAAATACCTCTCTGACCATACACACACACAGACACACACACATACATACATACACACACACAAATACACACACGTATATATATATATACATACACACACATACATACATACATAAATGAGAAAGCAATTAGATTAGATTGAAAATTGGATTAGATCAGTGATGTTAACCTTGTGGGCAGTGCCTTCACCAGTTCAATGCCAACCACTCCCTCCAAGTGCAACCTCATCACAAGCTGTTCCAGAAGCATCGGCGCAGCTGGAACGTCGAGGCTCAAGTCATTTATCTCGCAAAACAAGCGCTTCAGTCCCTACAACACATTTTTGGAATTATTAAAAATAAAAACAATAAATATTAACATACGATACGACTTGGATTAAAACTGAAATAACTGGATTTAAAAAGCAATTGAAATTCATGTTTTAAAAAGACAATTCAAAATACATGTACAATAGAAGCAGTAATAGTAATAATAATAATAACCACTTTTTCGTCCCTCTTGCTCTCGAGACTCTAGGCCCCATTAACACCAACGGAATGGAATTTGTTAAAGAACTGGGCAAACGACTAACTCTAATCACTGGAGAACCCAGAGAGACTCGCTATCTCTTACAACGCCTCTCTATCCCCATTCAACGCTTTAATGCGATTGCCTGTCGAGGAACCTTTGCCGAACAGAATCTTGATGAGGGAGAAGCCGTTCAAGAATAACACCATATCTCCGGAATAGTTTTGACCACCTGAGGGACCATATTACTATTATGATCTTGATTGCACTGTCATGTTTCAGTGTAATCTTACAGTGTACTTGTCAGTTTGAATTAATAATAATAATAATAATAATAATAATAATAATAATAATAATAATAATAATAATAATAATAATAATAATAATAATAATAATGATAATAATAATAATGCAGGTATTAACAGTACTAAAAATAAATTCCTGACTGACTTTTCTTTATTAAATGCATAATAATAATAATAATAATAATAATAATAATAATAATAAAAATAATAATAATAATAATAAATTAATAAGAATAACAATTCATGACTGACCTTATCCATTTGGTTTACAGTGATCACCAGAGCGGAAGAGAAGAACTTGAGAAGTCGAACAATCATCTCACGGACACGCTCAGTCGAGTCCTCAATCGCCAAGTCACCGGCCTATGCAACACGATAACAGAGTAAATGTAATCGTACCTTTACATGTAACTGTAATCGTAACTTTACGTGTATTTGTAATCATAATTGTAACTGTAATTTTACATATAATTGTAACCGTAATCGCAACTGTAACCTTACATGTAATTGTAACTGTAATCGTAACATCAAATATAACTGTAATCATAATTGTAACTTTACATGTATCAGTAATCATAATTGTAACTGTAATTTTACATATAATTGTAACCGTAATCGCAACTGTAACCTTACATGTAAGTGTAACTGTAATCGTAACATTAAATATAACTGTAATCATAATTGTAACTTTACATGTAACTGTAATCGTAGATGTAATTGTAACTTTACATGTAAGTGTAGTCGTAATTGTAACTGTAAATTTTTACTGTCATTACAGTTTTATGTAGCACCTCTTCAAGAGACGCTCTACATGAATGAGATAAATTTGAAACCAATCCTTTTCTGAACAGGAAGCCAGAGCAAAGACTAGAGCAGCGCGGTTATATATCTTGCCTGGTAGACAAGTTCGTGATGGAAGTGCGGAACTTCAAGTTCCAAAAGGCATCTCATTGCTTCGTTCACGTCGCCTGAGCTGATGTACTCCTTCAGTAGCTCAATCATCTGCAATATGAAATGGTTACGGCATGGTAAGTAAAGGTAAGTGAAGGTAAAGTAAGCAAACGTAACTGAAGGCAAGTGAAGGAAAGGTTAGTAAAGGTAAGATAAGTGATGGTAAGTGAAGTGAAGTGAAGGTAAGGTACATGAAGGTAAGGTAAGTGAAGGTAAGATAAGCTAAGGTAAGGTGAGTATAGGTGTGAAGGTATGGTAAGAGAAGGTAAGTGTAAGCGAAGGTAAGGGAGTAAAGGTACATGTAAGGTAAGTGAAGGTGAGGTATTGGAATTATATGTAAGGTATGTAAAGACAGATAGGTATAAGTGAGGTAGGTATACATAAGGTAAGTACAGATTACACAAGTAAAGGGAAGGTAAGATAAGTAAAGGTAAGTAAGTACAAGTAAGGTAAGTAAATAAAGGTAATGTAATGAAATACATAGGTAAACATAGGTATCGTAAGGTAAAAAAGTAAACAAACAGTTACAGTTAGGGTGTACATAGGCATGGATTAGTAAGTAAGCGAATCTGCCTGGCTTGCCTTGTTGGTAAGGGACTTGACAGGGCGACTGCCACCACCCACGCCCCAAATGTTGTCAAGGTGAGCGATCCCATGGTTCATCGACAGCAGTACGTCCGCCTTTTCCAGGGCACTCCTAAAACAAACAGAGATTTATATTTTCTTAATAATTCATAATTAATGATTATACTTACTAATATTAAAATTCTGGATTTTAACCCTGGTTAAAGAAATAAATAAAGGGCGCGACAGTCTAGAGATTATCGTGAAGGACTGTCAATCAAGAGGTCGGAGGTTCAAATCCCCACCAGAGCAGAAATCTGTTTAAGCAATTAGAAATTGAGAACGAAATGACAAAAAGGACTGAGCAGAGTGGGCCTTAACCCTGGCGCTATAGAAGTTGCAGCATCTAGGTCCAGCAACTGAAACAGGTCACTCACCAAGAACAGTTATAATTTAGGCATAGGCTTACTGTCTGCCGCTTACACACATTTACAGAGAGAAGAATAGATCAAAGCACATGGATAGATAGAAAACCTTTCTCTTTGCCGGTGCTGGCAGTGATGCGGGTCGAGAGCACTGCTGATTTGAGAGATGCTATATAAATGTTCGGTTACAATTACAATTACAATAGATAGATACAGGGATGGATGGATGGACAGATAGATGACAGATGAGTAGACTGATAGACAGAAGGATAGATAGATGGACAGTATATCTGTCCATCTATCTATACTGATGCATATACAGAAACCCCCCCCCCCCAACCGACGACTCTCACTTGACGCATTCGTTCTCGACGTGTCCCTTGTAGCTCGTAATGAACTTCGGAGGCAGGCAGTCGTCGGCCACACAGCGAGCGATGAACTGGCCAAGGAGCTGGAAATTAACAACAACCGTCTACTCTAACACTCTGCTCAATTTGACCACGAATGACATAGGAAGCAACAAATAGGAAAGGTCATGGAAGGAAAGGAAAGGAAAAGAGAAGGTCATGGAATGAAAGGAAAGGAAAAGAGAAGGTCATGGAAGGAAAGGAAAGGAAAGGAGAGGTCATGGAAGGCAAAGGAAGGTTATGGAAGGAAAGGAAAGGATAAGAGAAGGTCATGGAAGGAAAGGAAAGGCAAGGGAAGGTTATGGAAGGGAAGGAAAGGAAAAGTTATGGAAGGGATGGAAAGGAACAGGGAAAGTTAAGGAAAGCAATGGAAGGCAAGGAAGGTTATGGAAAGGAAGGGAAGGTTATGGAAGGGATGGAAAGGAAAAGGGAAGGTTAAGGAAGGCAATGGAAGGCAAGAGAAGGTCATGGAAGGGAAGGAAAGGAAATGGCAGGCAAGATTAGTGAAGGCAAAGCAAGGGAAGTAATAATAATATTAATATCATTATTATTATTAATAGCCAGAATAAGAAGATTGAATATTAATAATAGTAATAATAACAATAATGATAGCGATAATAATAAACAATGATGAAGAAGATAACAATAATATTCATAATAAAAGGAGTGCCAGACTGTGTGCTCACCACGTTTGCCTCGGGTGTGTCAAGGACGAGGTCCTCTAGGCTGGCAAGGAGTTCACTGAAGGCCCTGGCGATGTCGTCCTGGCTGAAGACACAGCTGTACAGGTCGGAGATGAGCCGAGAGCTGAGCTCCCGCTGCGGGTTGTGTCGGTCCAGGGCCAAGAGGACGGCCACCTTCACCACCTTGTGCCGGTTCGGACCAATGTTCAATCCGCCCAGTACTGCCTAGAAGATGAAGAGAAGTCCCTTACACACCGCTTTAAAGTCTTCTTCTCGTTCTAAGTAGGTATAAGTAACAGACAAACAGTCCAACTTTGCCACTAACCGCATTCTGGTAGCGCCAGTCCCACGACTGTAGAAAGGAGGAGGGCGACGCTAATCATCTTTGCTGTGACACAGCGTCGTTAAACATCAACCAATCACCCAGTAATGACAAGAAAAGAAGGAGGAGGATGGGAAAGAGGCGGAGGAGGGGAAGGTAAGAGGAAGGGCAAGAGGAAGGAAGAGGAGGAAAGAAAAGGGAAGAAGGAGGAGGAAAGGAAGGGGTAAAAAGAAGAGTCGGAGGAGAAGAAGAAGAGGGATCCTTTACTTAGACACCTCTTTAATTAGAACTTCCATTTGCCCAAGCAGTAACATTAGAAGGCAAGGAGTCCCTTAAGCTAACTGCTAACCACTAGAGACAGCCATGGGTATGAAGTGATAGCGCCTTCACTTTCTTAGCATCGGCATATGAGGGCGGGCGGCCAGTCCTCTGCCTCGCCGTCTCATCGACAGTGTGCTCATTACAGCTGAGTTGGCTAATGGGCGCAGGTCAAGCAGAAATCTCGAAACAAATGTCTGCTCTGGCGGGATTTGAACCCCCGACCTCTCGATTGACAGTCAAGCAGGATTATTTTGGAAACTCTATGACAAAACTCTTAAGATGAGGTTACATTAAATAACATTTATTTAAGTTGGATAAGATTAAATGACATTTAATTAAGTTGGATAAGATGAGGTTAGATTAAATGACATTCTTACGTTGGATTAAATGACAACAGATTAGGTTGGATTAAATGACATGTATGTCATATTAAATGACATTAGATTAGGTTAGAATACTGACTTCCACTTCATCCGAGTTTCCGTGCTCAAAGTATTCAAGGACAATTGCTTGGACGACCTTTTCCAGCTGGTCTTCGGTCAAGACTGGGTCGACCTCCTCTAGCTTATATTCCTCCTAAAAAGTCAAGCGTACGGTCATACGCTGAGGCCAAGAACGTGAAGGCGCTGCTTTAGCGTGGGTTGAGAATGGACTCAACTCAACTTGAGCAGATGTCAAATATATGTTGCTCAGGTCGACACTCAAATCTGATTAGATGGAGTAAATGAAAGACAGGACTAACTCACCCAGTGACTGACTGAAATAATGGCTGGCTGGCTGGCTGGCTGATTGACTAACTGAACGGCTGACTGGCCGAGTGATTGACTGACTTATCTGGCTGAATGAATGGTTGATTGACTGGCTGATTTGACTAAATAAAATGATTGACTGACTAAAAAGAATGGTTGACTGACTGGCTGATTGACGGACTGAACGGCGATTGACTGAGTGATTGACTGACTGACTGACTTATCTGGCTGAATAAATGCATTACTGAATGGCTGACTCATTTGACATATTGGCTGTTCAGGCTGACTGAATGAGGAATACACGAATTGCAGAATTTCTGCTCTGTACAATTAAAAGACGTGCAGGAACATTAAATTTTATTATTTACGAATTAGTACTGTTCTTTGAAAAATTGACAACAGTTTCCCACGTAATGGAAATTTACCCAGCCAGAGTTAAGTTTATTGCTATTTAACTGTAATTTGTAAATGCGGAAATTTTATTTTCTTGTTTAATTGCCCATAAGAAAGATGACTAACGTCGCCCTCCGCCTTTATCTAGGCTTGGGTCCGGCAACACCAAAACACTGGCACATATTTAAATTTTCTTTTGATTTATCCGGGACTGGTTGAACCCAATCCCTTACAAAAATTATGTAAGTAAGTAAGTAAGTATAATTTTCCATACATGGTCAACGCTATTATACCTTGAGATCACAGCAATAAAAAGGTGTCTTACATCAACCAGCTGTTTAAACCAATCTTTCACCTCGACTTGTCTAAATTACTTTAATAACTCGCAGCTAATATTACTGTTTAAATTGATGTTATTTTTTAACATATGGAAATAGAATTTCTTTACAATATCGGTAAACTATCCCTATTATTCGAATAATTTGTATCGCAAAGCATCGTTTGGCAGCAGCGCCGCCTAACGAATATATATAAAGACGTCGTATTAGTCAATCACTCGCTAGATGTCACTAGCTCAAACACAACCTCGAGTCCACGCAATTGGCGTTCAAAGCACTCAAATAGTGATGAAACTTAATGCACGTTTAATCGATTATTATAAAATTTAAAATATTTATATGTATAATTAAAATTTAAAATTCCACCATAAGTTATGACACATACAGTTTTACAGAAGCGTTACCTTGGTCTAGAAACAATGAAGCTGATGATGTCTGGTAATCAGGGCTGTAGTGGTAAAATTTGAGGCGAGTATACGCTACCGGTGACCGGCGGCGTAAAAAAAATTTGAAGACCTGTTTTTAGGAATTCGTATCAAAAAAATTTCTGAATTTCACAAATTCCCTTCAAATTTTCTGACTTTTTACGATTTCGTCTCTGATGACCTTTTTTTTTTTTTAGTCATTCACCCTAAAAACCTTTAAAAACCTCTTTTTTGAAAAATTTTCGTTCCCAGAGGTAAGTATACGCTGTATACCCGCGTATACCCTCCTCTACAGCCATGAGTATACGCTCTCAAATTTCTCAAGAGGTAAGTATACGCTGTATACCCGCGTATACCCTCGACTACAGCCCTGCTGGTAATTCTTTTGAGTCTTGAGGGTTAAAATGAAGGACTTTCTTGGAGAAATAATAATGGACATTGTCTCTTTTGGGTGTTAAAAGCGGAGTGAACCCTCCAGACCCATAAGTGGTGGGGGGAACGAGTACCCTTCGTATCTCCCGAAAATATTTTAATTGTACATTTAGAGATTTAAAATTACTGATAGGTAAAGTACGGACATGTAAATCTCATATTATTCATTTGATACTTCCTTACCGTCCGTTGCCTTACCATACCTACCTTACCTTTCTTACCATCCGTTACCATACCTTCCTTACTACCCTCGACTTAACTTACATTTCTTACCATCCCCTATCTCCCCTTTCTTATCATCCCTCACCTGCACTCTCCTACCATCCCTTACCTTCCTTTCCTACCATGCCTTACCTTCCATTTCTTACCATGCCTTACCTTCCCTTTCTTACCATCCCTTACCACCCCTTTCTTACCATCCTGTACCTTCCCTTTCCCACCATTCCTTACCTTCCCTTTCCCACCATTCCATACCTTCCCTTTCTTACCATCCCTTACCACCCCTTTCTTACAATCCCGTACCTTCCCTTTCCCACCATTCCTTACCTTCCCTTACCACCCCTTTCTTACAATCCCGTACCTTCCCTTTCCCACCATTCCTTACCTTCCCTTTCTTACCATCCCTTACCACCCCTTTCTTACAATCCCGTACCTTCCCTTTCCCACCATTCCTTACCTTCCCTTTCTTACCATGCCTTACCTTCCATTTCTTACCATCCCTTACCTTCCCTTTCTTACCATTGCTTACCACCCCTTTCTTACCATCCCGTACCTTCCCTTCCCACCATTCCTTACCTCCCCTTTCTTACCCTAATATCTCAACACCTTTCCTCCATAATCCTATTATTCACAGTATTGTACAGCAATGAAGTAAAAGTAACACATTACTGTACTTAAGTAAAACTTCAGTACTTTTACTTATAAGGAAGTATCACAAAATTGAAATACTTTTACTTTTAACGATGTAAAATTTAACCCATTTTTCAGTACTTCAGTACTTTACTGTACTTCGTTACAATAAATACATATTTGTTACAATGTTCATTACTAAAAATTGCTCTATAACATTACTGTTAGACAGGGTGATGCAGAATCTGATATATTTGTCTACAGCGCACAACTGGAAATCTATAGACTCTGGACATAGTTTGCACTTTTATTCTTTCTATCCTTAAACTCTTTTGGAGTCTTTCCAATTCATAATGAGTGAATCTGTTGACAATTTGAAACATCCATGGCCACATTTGTTGCCAAAGTTTAAATTAAACAGCATAGAACGAAATGCTGTGACCTTAACAATGAACCATTGTTTTATTCTTTTTATCCTTAATGAACCAATGTTTTATTCTTTCAAACACACCCTACTGAATGGCAACATCTTGAGAAATTAGTCTTCTTGAAACAAATAAACGGATCGAAGTATATAAACAAGACTCGGTATTTTTACCTTTTACTTTCAAAGTATTATTTTGAATACTTTTTCACACTTAAAAAAGTAAAATTGGTGATGAGTATTTTTACATTTACTTAAGTATGTAAAGTTCCATTCACTTTTACTTAAGTACACTCACCTGTCACTTTAACACTGATTATTCAAATGCCCTATTCCTGCATTATGCACCCCTAATTGGCCACCCAGAGCTTTGGGGAGTGGCTTCAAAGGTGCTACATCAGTATTTGTTACTTTACACCCAACAGAGAACACTGCCACTGCCCATACTCTGACAGTGCCAGTCGCAAGCCTGCAGAAAGGATGAGGGTGTCGTTACCCATCTTTGTTATGACACAGTGTCCTCAAACAGCAACCAACCATCACCCACCTGATTGTCCGAGTCATAGTTGGGGTCCCTCGCATCCCGGCATACCCCGGTTTCATCCAACTCCGAGCCCGGTTTTCCCCAGACTCCCTTACCACCGGCACCACCTACAAAAAGAATTATCAACATCATAAATTTAAATATACAAATTTCTTAATACTATAACTTTAATAATTTTATTATTCAACCCTAGATAACTATTATCGCTAGGGATATAAAAAAATACACCATGAACCAAGTAATAATATTATTATTATTATTACTGATATCATAATTAATATATTATTACAATTATTATTACTATTATTATAATTAGTGATATTACTATTTTTAGTGTTGTTGTTATTATAATTATTGCTGTTGTTATCACTATTATTATTACTATTGTTATTATGCTGCATTAATATAATTGTTATCATTATCACTATCATTGTTATCAATATTGCTATTATTAGTATCATTATTTTAGTAATAGTAGTAGTAGTGGTGGTGGTGGTGGTAGTAGTAGTACAGGCAGATGAGTACTAGTTTTTGTTTTGCCAGGGAGAGAACTGAACAAATACATTCCTTGTTACAGGCATTTATATAGTGCCTTTTCTGGGTCCACTGTCAAGGGTGCTGTTGTGATGACACTCATCCAGACAACCTTATCAATACATTCTCTGTCAAATACACGTCTCATAGATAGGTTCGCAGACTGGCAACGATTAAATTGCAAATCAAACACTGACATAGATTTACAAGCATCGCAATGCATTGCATGCACACGCGCGCGCAAACGTGTACACACACACGCACAAATATATATATATATATATATATATATATATATATATATATATACACACACACACACACACATATGCACGCACACATACACACCTGCCAACCTATTGAACTGATAAACACAGCCACACGTCTACAAATCATATGTATATTTATATTATATAGCTCAATCGCTGAATTTTTACTTTTCAAAAGCTGTAGAAGGTGCCTTGGGGCGAATAAAATCGGATAAGTTACAGCTGTGCCAAGTGGTAAATTTAAACCTTGAACCCCATATACCCCTTTTAAGTACCACGTTGCATTTATAACGCACCCTTCTTCGGCTGGCCACGGCTTTTGAACTGGGCAGTTCGGGACTTTCGGCTGTTCTTCCCGGCGATCAGGAGACTCTTGACCTGTTGTGGTCCGAGAAATCCTGCACCAGTAGGGGCGCTCATCGAGAGCACTCCGTTCGCGTCCCCCGATTCGCTGTTGCTCCGACCAACGGTACGCAGGGTACGCTTTGCCTTGCGGAACTGGCGATCCTCTTTGGTCGGCATGTTCTCGGCGGAGTCGCGGCTGAAAAGTGCTTCCGACGATCTACGAACCTCGCCTTCGACCAGCTGATCCTGTCCAGGCGACACGAAGCCACAGTCGACATTTTGAGTGCTGAAAACTGCGCCTTCTTCCATCTGCTCCATGATTCGCCTTTCTTCGCGGGCAAGAAAACAAACCAGGATTGTGCGATAATCTTCGAGAACGAAACTTAATCGGACTAAGCGCGCAATTCGCAAAATTACACGCTGATTTGTCAAAATTTCCGATCAAAACTGCCCGTTTTTATTGCGATTCCCAGGTTCGCTCAGCGCTGTGTGTCTTTTTTATAGCACACTTTCCATTTTATTAAAGATTCTACAACGGATGACGTATTTCAGAAGCGTGAATAGCGCCACAATTAGTTGAAGTACGCGCAGTTTCTGTTTCTAAAAAAAATTATTCGGTGCTAGAAAATACGTGAAGTACTACGTACGTATGAAAAAAATTAAATAAAGGTACAAAATGTTTTGAGAGTTAAGATTGTGTGTTTAAAATAGTCTGCGACGCTCGTAGAGTGACGTAAAACTGCGGCGACTCGTTTAGGAATATGTAGCTCATGTCTTGGTCGAACGAGGGGTCGAACCAATGTTTATAAGTCGCTCGAACAACGTCACGTGATGTTTAGGGTCATAGTCAAGGGCCTATCGCACAACACTAGGATAAGCATGAAGATAAGCAAATACAGTAAATACATAAAAGTAAATATTTATAGCAAACAGACAGGAATGTCATATAACCGCTTATTTTTACATCGATAAGTTTTCAGTTATTCATAATCGTTATCGGAAACTGTAAAATTTCCAAATTCCTACTCGAAAGCAAATTAAGTGCAGGCACCAGCTTTTAACGTCAAGTCAGAGGGGCTTTCCAGCGATAGCGTTAAAAAAAGATCCGGTTGCTCGAAGACCAGGGAGGAAGAGAACTGAGAAGCTCTTACGATGGGTTCTGTTTGAGAGCATGGGATTCGGTTGAAAACAGTAGGATTTCTCGAAGGGGTGGGACTTCGAACAGTTTTGAACTAACGCCAGTTTGCGCTGTGAAATTTGCACGACGGACCTTGCAAGAATCGAAAACACGTTTTAGAGCCATAGCATGGCACTCGATGCACTTATCTCTTTGAAGTTATCGCCTCACCCTTGAGGGCTGTGTTATTTTCGTTCATAAAAGTAAACACTTGATTATCGATTAAGACGCTTGACGCTTGCCGTTTAATCACGTGTAGCCTAATAATAGAACAATGACCATGGTGATATATATATATATATATATATATATATATATATATATATATATATATATATATATATATATATATATATCAGAACAGACGAGGCTGGAGGAGGAAGACGAAGCTGACATTGGACGCCTACGAGCATGCTCATGGTGATTGATGATTATGATGATGATGATGATGATATATATATATATATATATATATATATATATATATCATATTATATCATATATATATATACATATATATATCAACTGAGCGTTTAAATATAGCGTTTATATAGCGCCCCTTTAAGGAAACTATTCAGAGGTATTCACAGCCCAACCCCGGCGAAAGAGGACAGTCTTTAGAGCAGAGAAGAAAGCGGTGGATGAGTTTCGAGGAAGAGACCGCAGCTCAGAAGGAAGCCCATTCCAAATTGTGGGTCCAACGACGGAGAAAGCGCGCTGCTGCATAGTAGCGGTGCGTACGAAAGGAACACAGAGGTCACCACGGGTGGTAGAGCGAAGAGAGCGGTGACCAGGTGGAACAGAGGCAAAGAACAGAGCTCGCGCATATAGGAGACCAAACTGACATTGCCAGACAATGGAGGCAACACGGTAGACAATGCATTGCAAGAGTGGTAACCAGTGGAGGACATCTCGCATGTATTCAGAAACATGGGCACATTTAGGAATGCGCCCAATCAAGCGCGCAGCGGAACGCAGTACGCGTTCGAGGAAGCTCAGTCGAGTGAGGGAAAGCCCAAATTAGAGAGAGCAGCAATAGCCAAGCCGACAGGTAGGCCTAATGAACGAGCATGAATGAGAGTAGAAACAGGGGGGAGAGCGGGAAACGACTCGAAGATTGTTACTTTTGCTATTGTTACTATTATTACGCATTTATAAAGCGCCACTATCTAATGGCCAAGCATCATTCGATGGTGCTGAGTAATTGTGAGTGTCAAGTTCCCTACACAGTAACCATCTCAGGGAAGAAGGATCGAACCCGTACTATCCGCGCTACGAGGCAAGTGCTCTAGCCAATCGGCTACCGTGTCCCTATGCCTATATGTATCATCGGTTGAAAACGTTTTACAGATGATTAAAGGGAGAGCTCTATCCACTCTGATACTTTAGCGCATAGTTCGAGAATTCGTGACTTTCGGTTTTAAAATTCGTAAAAATTCGCGAATTTTTGGTCTATTTTAAAATTCGTAAAAATTCGTAAAAATTCGTTGGGCCATTGTTGGGCTTTTTTATATTGACAGTGGATTTTGCAAAAACAGCGTAATCAACAACAAATGTGATGACGTCATGATTTGTTGTGTTAAGCTTCTGCTTAGAATTTAATGTAAAATTCAATATAAAAGTTTATTACGTAACGAGTTAATTTAGTTAAAATCTAATTTCTTAAAGATGAAAGAACATGGACCGAAGTGGAAGTATGTAGTAATTTTGGAGGAGAAGGAAAGGGTAATCCAAAATACAGTGTTGTTTTTGTGACAAGGAATGTGTTGGTTGTTCTGCCGGAATTCGGGAGCATTTGCATGGCGAAAATACAGAAACCAGAGTCGAGTGGGAGCAGTGGGCTGTTCCTGACTCAGAATCAGAGGACGAAGAAATAGAAGACAAAGCTCGGTGAACGTTGCCAACCCTTTTAACCATGTTTGGTTGCAAGCTGTGTTAGAGGCTGACTGGTGACACTGGAGCTACATGGGGCACTGGTTCTGCTGACTGACATTCACAGTCACACACCCCAACTATGATAGAAATCGAAGTTCAAGACTCCAAGTAGAACAGTAACTGAATATCACTACTATTGTACTGCTAGTCAGCAATCTTTTACGGCTTATTGATTGCCTATGACACTGATATTTACTTGCTTAAAAAGTTCAAAAGTAAACAAATAATAAAATTCGTTACCATGGCAAAGAATTCTATTATTTTTTTATTTTACGAATTTTTACGAATTTTAAAACTGCAGTTTTAAAATTCGTTAAAATTCGTGAATTTTAAAAATTCTTAAAATTCGTAAAATGCGAATTCTCGAACTATGCTTTAGCGTCGCCCTACTCCTTTCTGTAGGCTCGGGGCTGTCACTGTTAGAGTGCGCAGGGGCGTCTACACCATAGAAACCTTGGAGCAAATGCCCCATCCAAGAAATCGGGGGGGGGGGATCTGTCAGTGTGTGTGCCACCATTTTAGGGGGAGGAAGGGGAGGGGGAAGAAGAGGGGAAATGGGAAGTTGCTCCAATGACTTAGGGGGATAGACGCCCCTGAGAGTACGGACAGTGGTACAATTGTTAGTCGCTGTTTAAAGACATTGTGTCATAACATGATAACAAAGAAGATTATCGACGCCTTCCCCCTTTCTCCAGTGTTCGGACTGGCACAACCAGAGTACGGGGAGTGGCGGAGTGTATGCCTAGATCCATATCGGCTGACAGCATTTCTAAGGTGTCTAAAGTAAACGACTCAGGGTAGAAGGCTCGAACCCCTACTCGGATGCTAAATGCAAACACGACTCCAGATCCATTGTTCTCATGCGCCTGTGTCTGCAACGATGATCGTTCAGCATCGCTGTGGATATCACTGAAGCTTAGCTTGGCTGCGGAAAGACTGGCAGAGTCATTGGCCACGTGCTTGAGCATAGCCTGGCGTCGAACCGTTGGAGATTCCTCTTCTGCCTCCGTATCCTCTCCATCTTCTCCATCCTTTTGTCTCAGAGACCTTCTCGTCGAGATGAAATGCTGGACCGTGCCAATGGCATTTAAATCTTATTCTGAAATAAACAGAAAGCCCATGTAGCTGACCAAGCAGAGATAATGAGTTTGAAAGAAAAGATGCACGCAGAACCAAGCGAGGACTCAGGAGATTTTAGATGCGTACGTTGAAGCTTGATAACTTGAAGATCTAATGATGATGATGATGATGATGATGATGATGATGATGATGATGATGATGATGATGATGATGATGATGATGATGATGATGATGATGATGATGATGATGATGATGATGATGATGATGATGATGATGATGATGATAATGATGATGATGATGATGATGATGATAAAAATATAATAATAATACAATGATAATAATAATAATAATAATAATAATAATAATAATAATAATAATAATAATAATAACAATAATAATAATATTAATAATAATAATAATATTAATAATAATAATAATAATAATAATAATAAAAATAATAATAATAATTCGTAACAATTCTCCGGCGCCATTTTAAGTCCCGAGGGATCATAGGCCCTACTATAGCCTATTATATGCCTCCATGGGCGGCGATCCCGGGGGAAGGGGGACAAGACCCCCCACCTTTAAGAGTGGGGGACACGCCATACATCGGACCCCCCAAATTTTGAGGAAACCCCAAAAAAGGTCATCAAATTTTTTCGCGCGTCAAAATTTTTTGACCTCTTTTTTCACCAGATCAGTTCCAAACTCTTTTTTCACCAGATCAGTTTCAAAATGTCCCCCCACCTGTCAAACAAGATCGCCGCCACTGTATGCCTCGGGCAAATATTATAATAGTGATTGGGCCTAATAATAATAATAGGCTTTACTAATACTAATAATGTAATTTTTATTTTCAATTTGGCTATCGAGTTATTGTAAATTTGTTACCAATAATTATGATTAATCCATTATTCCCTAGTTTTAGAATCCTGAAGATCATAAGAACTTTGGTTAAAAAGTTATTTAAATTATTATTATTATGTTTTTATTATTAATATATTATTATCATATAATCTTAATAATATTCTATTATTATTTTTACTCTGAATTAATTTGTCTCGTGAACAATTTAAGATGGTTTTGCTGCTGAGGATCCCGAATCACGCTGTAAGATAAGGATCCTTGTCCCACTTTTATTTCGGAGGGAACCGTAGCCAATTGCGCGTTCGGAAATGAGTTCAGTAGTTCCAGATTGGCTGGAGTTTTATGGAGTGATGACGTAAGGAGCATCTGCGTACGCTAGTAGTAGTGACGTGATGTTTTTCTGCCGTGAAGACGCTGCTTGTTTTGCTGAAAGATTTGATTTTTCCGTTTAAGACTTTTTTATAACAATCCATCGAAGTTGTGTAAATTTTGTTATTTCAGGTAAACAAGGGTATACAAAGCTCATTTTATGTAACGCGGTTTCTTCTAGGAAACGATGGATTGCGGGCCCTAGACCGGTAGTTTGCGCCCAGGGATCCTGGGCGTGTGAGCTGATAAGCGCACTGGTGGTCTGTGATAATGTGATGCTATAGATCCTTAGGAAATCAGACCAAGATTTCATTAAGTTCGATTAATAAGAAACCCCCTCATTATTGTCTGATGTTCAATGAGCCGTATACGCACGAATCTGTTAATATTGTTTCCAAAAAGGACATATTATATCTTTAATTAATCTAGCCATGGCTATCTGATTCTGCTGTGAAGCAGAGGCGATGACAGAGGAGCTGAGGGACTGGAGTCCCGAAAGATCCCAGCCCCTTATAATAATGGAACAGCAGGTTGGGTTGAGTTACAGAGGCAGACTCTAAAGGCGAACTCATAAACTTATGAGGTCCGAGATAGATAAGGTGAATATATATAGACCACAGATGGGATGGGTAACTAATCAATTAGATTGTAATTGAATAGCTAATCGATTAGACATAACAGCTAATTCTAATCAATTAGCTGTCGTGTTATCTTAATTCTAACTGATTAGCTTTTTTTAGCTAATTCTAATCATAAAACGATTAGTTGATGATTGATTAGACTTGTAATAATTATTTAAGAACGAGTTCATTAAGAATGAGTTTATTAATAATTGTGAGTTTGAAGCCAGCTGTTTCAGCTATCTGTTCATGGTTATAAGACATTAATGCTTCTGCACTTAATTCTCTATATGCTTCTCACAATGGCTGAATTTGTTCAAACGTTCTTTAATAGTAGGCCTATTGAGCTAGAAATGCTATTGGAAGGAAGAGTTAAATTAGTAGGGAGACTGCCATGTAAAGGTTGTTTAGCTCTGTTGGCTACATCATAAACGCTATACACGGTAGGTTTAGTGATGCACTGATTCAAGACATGCTAACTGCAAAATGCGATAGTGAGCTTCTGCAGTAGCAATATCAATAACTGCAGCATGTATTGACCGATGTGGTGTATTGTTGCTTAGTAGTTTGTGGACTGTTCTGATGTAGGCTAGCAGTTGTGCTGCTTAGGTACTATAATAGACTACAGTGACTTGCTGTTGCAATCATGCTGTGCTTTGATCAAAATTGACTAATTCATGAAGCAAATATATGTATGAATTATCGAAATCTAGTTCTAATTGTTAATTGACTAGTTGCTGCTAATTCTAATTCTAATCGATTAGCTAGCTATAAGATTTTTCTAATTCTAATCCATCAGCAAATTTCAGTAGCTAATTCGAATTCTGATCGATTAGCAATTAAACTAATTGTGCCCATCTCTGCTGTAGACAACTCTCAATACAAGGGGAGGGGATGGCCGGTCGCTAAACAGCTCTCACTAGGCTACAAAGGGAGGAGAAATAACCAGACAGCTTTCTACGCTGGGCGAAATTGTAGGTTATTTATGGGCCGTATAAAGAGCCCTGACCCGCTGGAGGGGGGGGGGACGAGTTGTCTTCAGCTCGAAAGCCGCGGACAAAGACAGAAGGAGCCTTGCCTCAGGTTCATCGCTGGTAACTGCCCTGGGGTAGGGGTTCGGATGTTGAAAGACGGGTGACAGGACCCAAAGGCAAAACGCTTGGGTTAGAAAACCTAGGGCCATTGCCTATGTCCTTAGTGCGTCTGTGGCACAGATGACCTACCTGCCTGAATCATTTCCAGGCCAAGGCACAATCCCCTCTATACATATGGTTGGAAAAGAGGAGCTAAATGCAGCTGCCGTCGTTCTGGAAAAGGGTACAAATAAGGGGAGGGTTTGAGACATTATTACAAATCTTTATTATTACTAAATATTATTATTATTGTCGTCGTCGTCATCATCACCAGATTGATAAAATGGTCTCTCTGGCAATCGGATTCTGGCCTCCACTGGACATCGATCTCTGGACAACCCCTCTGATAGGATGCAGTGTTCGTGAATTAACTGGCGCTTAGAGCTCACCTTCAAAGTAGCGCTTTAGAAATTTGAATTTACGATTATTATTTTTATATTATGTTAGTTAGTCGCCAGGTGTCCAAGATGGATGCTCATGGATTTTGAGTTTGCAATCCTCAATAATTGAAGTTTATCGAAATTTATGCATTTATTATGCGTTATATTATGTATTTCTCAGCACACCTGGTATCTTTTTTATTGTTTTGTAAATGAATCGGACTTTGAAATCGGTGAGAACAGTTAACTTCATTTTGACAAACCTTTCCGATCACCAGTTTACGTTGAGCGACCGTTATGAGCTCAAAATGGCGGCTATGTGTTTCAATTGGCCTGTTGGCAACAAAGACGTATTTCATTCAACATCGGCTCAGACTGTTGCTCGCCATCTAGATGAGCAGCACTACATTTTGTCATATGATCTATCTCCATAACACCTCTAATGAGCTAGATTTAACACACACAAATTAGAAATAAAAGTTGTATTATGCCAGGCATGGCGAACCTTTTTTAGCTCGCGTGCCAGAAAATAGTTCTTAGAGAAAGTGGAAAATTTCGCGTGCCAGAAATTTTATTGAACCAGTGAACACGGAATGTGGTACTCAAAAAAGTGAAAGCTAATATTGGAAAGTCATTGCATTATTTTTGGACGTGGCTACTTAATAATGCAGTTTATTTATATTTACGATAATTTTATGTGACAATGAAGCAGGAAAGAAATTGCTGAATGTAATAAATAAAGAAATATAAAAAAGTATGAAAAACGAAAGTTCAGAGTTCAGGTGACGTGCCAAGCAAAATCTGTTGGCGTGACTGGTTGGGCACGCGTGCCATAGGTTCGCCATCCCTGTATTATGGCAGTTATAGTTCTATCTTTGTGTGAATATTACAAATGACGGACTATTTCTTGACGTAATGGGACATTTCGCGCAATTCGATGAGTGAATTGGCCTGTTGTTTTTTGGTTGTTCATCAGAAGTTCTTATTTTTTCAAAATTTTCTACAAAATTATCAAAATTTCTTGTTTTATTATGAAAATCTTGTGTCATTAGTTTTAAGTAAATAATTACCGTGTGTTTTGTATCGATTTCTTGTTTTTTATGTTCCAGTATCCACTTATGCAAATGGACGTGCAAGGGACGAAGAATTTCTAGAAACAGCTAGCTGAAATTCTGGACACCGGAAGAATGCGATCAGTATTTTCAAGCATGTTCTTGGCATGTGAACTCTATGCTGCATCACATCACAGGGTTCTTGCTATGGTTTCGTTCGGACCAGACTTTTCACCCTCGGTATTGCCTTTCCATATCATCTGTAGTCGTCGCTGTTCTACTACTCATGTCGGGTGATGTCGAGAGCAACCCATGAACAGCTTCCCGCAAGCCCCATGTCAAGAAGCTGGTTTCGAGACCACCAGAGTCTATCAACTCCGGCAGTTTCAGTATCCGGTCAACTATCCGTCGATCTGCCATCATTTATGACCTGATAAAACTATCATAAAAGATAAACAGCTGGACATCTTAGCACTGTGAGACTTGGATCGGTCATGACACACTGGACTGCATCGAGCGTGACATTGTTCCAGAAGGTTTCTCTGTTCTCCACGGAACCTCAGATGAGTCAGATCATTCCATAGATGGTGGTGGCCTCGCTGTCGTCTACAAGACATAGCGGTCCATCCTCAGGCAGAAACCAGGCATATCCTCATGTGAAGTTCAGTTGATTCGACTCGAAAGATCGTCATCATCCATCACTGTCGCCAACGTCTACCTCCCTCCTGCCCAATTGGCAAATTCTACAATGATCTCACGATTCTGACATCGTCCATCTACATCGAGGCTGGCGAATGACTCCTGATCTGCAGTGATATGAAGTGCCCTGGATCTGATGGTCATATCAACGACGACCTAGCCGATTTCTTCACCACCTACGGTCTTCATCAGTTTGTCAATGTTCCGACTCAAGGGCTAACCTCCTTGATGTTCTGGCTTCTAATAATCAGATCGCTGTCTACAATCTACAGGTTAGTGATGTTGGTCTCGTATCAGATCACAAGCTTTTACAGTGTAAAGTAAAGATCTCCAGTCATTGCCAACTTCTGAGGCATGTGTATTGCAGTATCAAAGCTATAGGTCCTGTCCAGTTCAGTCAGATGCTTATCAATTCCGATCTGTTCACTGCACCTGCAAGCAATGTGGACGAGTTCACCGAACAGGTCAAGCAAACTGTAACACTAGAACTGGACAAAGTCGCTTCGCTTATAACCTGTTGTTGGCGACCTTCAAAACCTGTCACAAAATGTACTTTCCGCTGAGGCAATAGAGTTAAACACCTGCAAGCAATGTGGACGAGTTCACCGAACAGGTCAAGACAACTGTAACACTCGCACTGGACAAAGTCACTCCGCTTATAACCTGTTGTGTTTCGACCTTCAAAACCTGTCACAAAATGTACTTTCCGCTGAGCAATAGAGTTAAACACCTGCCAGCAATGTGGACGAGTTCACCGAACAGGTCAAGAAAACTAACACTCGCACTGGACATAGTCGCTCCGCTTATAACCTGTTGTTGGCAACCTTCGAAACCTGTCACAAAATGTAATTTCTGCTGAGGCAATAGAGTTAAAGAGAAAGCGTAATCGTCTAGAGCGCAGATGGAAAAGTTCAGGCCTTGAAGAGGATAGGCCGTCATTACCATCATCAATGCCGCCTTACAAACAAGATCATAAACGATTCCGGGAGACCTTATTACCACAGACAGCTTAAAAGGTCTCAAAATCCTCAAGACCGATGGCACAATTTCCAGCGACTTCTGCAGTTCAGAAGATGGTGTCGACTGCCGATGCTGTGGGTGAGAGAACCAGAAACTTTGGTCTGACTTCACCTCTTTTTTCAAATTAACAAAATCGACAATCTAACATGTAAAATTTATCATTGCACTGTTAATCCTAGATGGAACGACCTGCTGGTTGACCCGGACTTCTGTTGCGCGGCTTTTAAAGACATACTCCCTGTAATGAAATGTAATTAGTCAATCAGTCGATCAATCAAATTCGTTATTTCATACATTAAGCTGACACAGACGCAACTTAGACAAGCTAGTAACTTCTATTGCGCCGGTGTCTAATGCACAAGGCATCAACCGATGGCACAGCAAAACCAAGCCGTAATCAGGTCAATATCTAGAAGACCCGTCCTTAACAAGGTCTTGTCTCTTCTCAATCTTACTGTCCCTAAATCCTCTCCGGTGTACTTATCTGATGTTTCCTCCCACCTTATTGCTCATTTGGGCAACTTGTCTTTTGCTGAAGGCTGTTGTCCATCATGTTTTTAAAGCCAAAGACAGACTGCAGAGCAGATACGCAGCAAAACATTCGAAAAGTTAACTGGCCCAAAAGTTATAGGCAATCTAAAAGAATATGGTAAACATATTCAACAATTTATACTGTTTTGCATCAGCATTACAGAGGCACTATAGTCGAGGGTCCTGGGAAATTCTACCAGGCTCAGTTGGTCGTCCGGTGGTTTGACAAGGTTTTTTCTTTGAATTGTCATCGTCATCTGAGTCGAATCCGCTGGTACAAATATGTTGAAGTTGTGATGAGGCCAGTTTGCTACAATTATGCCAACTCCGTGTTTGGCGGGATATCAGATCTTGAAGTCACCTGGCTTCAACGCATCCGAAAATCCTTGCTCGCATGGTTCTGCATGCATCTTTTCATTCAAGTTCCTTAATTCTGCTCGGTCAGCTGCATTGGCTTCTTGTAGAATTCAGAATAAGATTTAAATTGGCTTCATCAAAAGTTCTTTTACCATCAACAATTGTCAGTGTTTAAGAACATGTCAACAGATCATCAGCTGGAACAACCAATTGGCTATATACCGCATCTTGGTAAATAAACTGTAACACACAAAATTTAATCACCTGCAGTGTGCTGCAACGATAACATTCAAGGGAAAGGCATGACTTAAAATTTTCTTTGCAGACTGATATGAAAAATGATGTCCATCTGTTCATTTTAACACATCGATGAAATGACTGTCCTAGAGTCATTCGAGGGTCCTTGAAAATTCGACCTGGTTCCGTTGGTTGTCCAGTTGTTGGATGGGATATTTCAGGTCGTTATTCTTCATCTGAGTTTGATTCCTTTAGTAGAACTATGACAACGGTTGCCATCTTTGGTCTGGCTGCTTTGCGAACCCATTCCCATTGCTGTTCATCAGAGAGGTGTTCCAGGTGATGGTTGCCATTGTTCCCATTCATTCAAAGTCATGCCCCTCTTCTTGATGTGTTCCCGACTATAAAATATACCCTTCGTACAGTCACCTATAAGAATGAACAGATGAACACAATTTTTCATATCAGTCTGCAAATGCATTTTAAAATGACCTTTCGGTCTTTTTGCTTGAATGTTACTGCAGTTCCACACTGCAGGTGATTTGTGTTACAGTTTATTAACCAAGGCGCGGTATATAGCCGATTGGTTAGAGCGCTGTATTTTAGACACCTTTAATTGAACAGCCGTTGAAAAGGTGTGTATCCAATTGGTTTCTGTCAATAAAGTGGCAGCGGTGGATTTGGAAATTCTTGAGGTTGTCTGGGCTTTCCCTTGGTTTGGCATGGTCTGCGTTTCCTATCATCATCGGAGTCGTCGGAGTCCTGTCTCTGAGTTCCAAGAACGAGTTCCGCCTTCGTTATAGCTGCGTTACGACCCCGCTGTCTCTTCTATTCAGGTGACAGCTTGCTCCAACTGTCAGTGGCCAAGTTCCATTTCTGTTTCTGAGTACGAGTGGACTGTCCCATTTTGCCGATATATACAAAAATGAACAGATGACGTAATTTTTTTAAATCAATCAGTAAATACTTTTTAGAATGATCTGCAAGCCTCCTGCTTGAATATCAATGCAGAAGCACACCTTGCAGCTGATTTTGGTACAGTTTATATACCAAGAGGCGGTATATAGCCGATTGGTTAGAGCACTCTCTTCAGAGTCCAGACACCTTTAATTGAATAGTTGTTGAATTATATATATATATATATATATATATATATATATATATATATATATATCTATTTTAAATAGCTAAATTACTTTTTTAATAGATAATTGAATAGGTATATATATATAATTTATCTTTACTTATCCAACAGCTACTCAATTAAAGGTGTCTAAAAATCACTCTAACCAATCGTCTATTTACCGCGTCTTGGTAATAAAGCACCTGCAGTGTGCTGATGCATTAACATTCAAGCAAAAGACCTACAGACACCTGAGATGGTTTCTGTGTAGGGACCTTGAGCAAGTGCTTCACTCACAGTTGCTCAGCGCCATCGATTGATGCTTCAATAGATAGTGGAGCTTAATAAATGTAGAATAATAGTAGATTATCTATATAAATAAAGAGAAGAATCTGTCTGTCACAGCGACTTTGACCGGGATGCATTTCTACTGTTTTCGAGCTTTTCACTCGAAACCTCACTACTGTCTCGGGGTGCGCATTACACACTGGGCTTCGCGTCCCCCTTTTCACCGCTACCATGGTCTCCCGGGCCAAAACCTACCCGGGCAATGCATTTTTAGCTGGTAAAAAAACTTACACTCAACCTATTTTCACTCGCCAGATGGCGCCGCCGGGTTAAGCAGCTACAGTACGGATTCGCTAGAGGGATTGAAACTTTCACTGAACTAAACCCGCCGGGTTAAGCAGTGTTTTGTTGCATATTCGCTAGAGGGATTGAAACACCCAAAACGCCGGGTTAAGCAGCTTCGCGTCCCCCTTTTGACCGCTACCATGGTGTCTCGGCCCAAAACCTCTGAAACCCGGGCAACGCCGGGTAAACCAGCTAGTATGTATATATACCTATTCAGTTATATATAAAAGCTGTTGAATAGGTATATATATATAGATATTCTGTTGAATAGGTTTATATAATATATATACATAGTCAACAGCTATTCAATTAAAAATGTCTAAAAAGTGATCTCTAACTAATCGGCTATATACCGCGTTGTGGTAAATAAACCAAAACAGAAATCACCTGCAGCACACAGACTGGTATGAAAATTCTCATCTGTTCATTGTTTTAGTTGACTTGTTTGCTGGGTATCATAGTGCGCTGTCATGTGTACCTCGTCAAAATGGTCCACTCGTACCACAGAAGCAGTGTCCCAAACGCTCCATTTCCTGTCTTAATTCGTCAACTGACATTTCAAAAACATCCTCAAAAACTATCGCCTTCCCTGCGACTGGAGACTCCATTGTCCCCTTACTTCACCTCACCAAATTCAAATTTACGCAATGGAAAATTTATCGAGACAAACTACTCGACCAAACTGTGTCCACTAACGAACTAACGATACCTCCGACCAATTTCACTATTAGTGGAAACCTATTTATAACTACGACCGGCGAGCCCCCATTTGTGACAAGTTGCTATTTTTGGCCCTACGCGCCCACTCATTCTTTGCATCCGGGTACAGATCATGCCAGCGACCGGTCACCGTTTCCTGCCGCTTACTGGCTGACATTTCGGCCAGGGAAGGATCAGTTCCTTTTCTGTCTTGCAGAACAAAAAGTAGCCACCTCGCATATCCAGGTCTACAAATGACCACATACACGTACATAAATTTTGATACCAGATTTTCATTAAAATCCCAGAATTCAGTAAAATAAAATCTGAATCTAAAACTTATAATCCTTTTGGTTGAAAAACACTAGTCCCGATGAGAACATAAGTTTTGCTTGCAGCAACAAACAATTCGGGACTGATAGTCTTTCGAGATTCAGAAACTTGTGTTTCTACTGGAAAAGTCGGCCCTTGGCTGCAGCAGAAGTGGAAGGTGCTCCACCACCAACATCGCGAGTTGCCCTTTTGGGCGGTGCTTTCTTCTTTGGAGCCGACTTCTTTGTTGACGGAATTGGCTTCACGACAAGACCATGGGCCGCATTTTTGGCCCTTTAAGCCCACTCCCTTTGATCTTCGGGCGACAGAGCATGCCAGCGAATCGTCACTTCTGCTTGCTTCTCACTCGCCGACTTTCCAGCGATAGACGAATCAGTCTCCTTCTCGGTTTTGCAGAACAAGTAATAAGCGGCTCTCATGTCTAGCTCTACAAATGACCACATACACGTACATAAATTTTGATACCAGATTTACATTAAAATCCCAGAATTCAGTAAAATAAAATCTTTAAATATATTTAAAAGTGTATTATTCCTCTATTTTAATACTGCAAAGCAGTGTTTTGTGTTACATTATGTACCAAGACATGGTAGCCAATTGGTAACAGTGGTTGCCTTGTAACGCAGAGAGTATGCGTTCGATCCTCCCCCCCCGAGACTGTTACTGTGTAGGGACCTTGGGCAAGTCCTTCATTCACAGTTGCTCAGCGCCATTGATTGATGCTTCATTAGCGCTTCGTAAATGTAGAATAATAGTAATAATAAATAAAAGTAATACTAATTTTCAAGTCATTCACTCACAGATAATTGATGATTGGTCGTCAGATAGTGGCATAAATCTGGAGTCACTCCAATCACAGTCAAAGACGTCGATGGTCCTGAGAAATTCTCCCAGCAGGCTGACTTGGACGACCGGTTGTTGGGCATGGCTTTTTCTTGCCATTCTCATCCGAATCCGAATCGACTTGTGGTAGTGGTAGTAGGTAAAGACTGGGCACATTTGCCCTCGCTGCTCCAAGATGTCATTCGTGTTTCTTCTGGCTGGACAAACGGTTCCAAATCTCTATCGCTTCATACCGCAGAGAACACTTGTCCTGAAGGTTGGGTCCTTTGTTCTTGGTGTATTCCTCACCATAGAGGAACTAGCCGTCTTGCATGTCAGCTACAAAAATTAACAGATGTACATAACTTTTCATATGCAGGTGTGTGCATCCCATTGGTTGATCGCTCGCATTGTAGCACAGAGTACAGGTTCGATCTGCCTCTGCTAAGACCTTTACTGTATAGGGGCCTAACTGCTAGCAAGTCCTTTGCTCACAATTGCTCAGCGCCATCGACTGATGCTTATTCATTAGATACTGGTGTAAATATCTAATGAATTAGCATCAGTCGATGAGCTTTGAAAACAGTCATTTGATACTTTAAAAAGAAACATCTTCAACTTGATTTGAATGACTCTAGATAGTAGTGTAAATATCTGGAGTTATTCAAATCACAGTTCAAGATGTTTCTTTTTAAAGTATCAAATGACTGTTTTCTAAGCTCATGTAGAAACTGCCAGCATTCTGCCTTGCTGCTCTCAGATACCACTTCCTCTGTTCTGCAGGAGACAGTTGGTTCCAGCTGAAGGTTGCCTCATTCCGCAAGTCTTGCTCACTCCGCCCATTTAGTCCTTTGCTCTTCATGTAGTTTATGTATTCATGGCACTACATGAAGTATCCGTCTAGTTGAATAGCTGTTGAATACATATATATATATATATATATATATATATATATATACCTATTCAGCAGATAATATGTAATTGAATATAGGTAAATGTATGTATGTGTGTATACGTATTTAACAGCTGTTCAGCTATTCAATTAAAGGTGTGTAAAAAACACGCTCAAACCACTCGGCTACACTCCGCGTCTTGGTAAATAAACCGTGACACAAGTCACCTGCAGTGTGATGCTGCATTAGCATTCAAGCAAAATATTAATACATCTGAGACGGTTGCTGTGTATGGACCTTGAGCAAGTCCTTCGCTCACAGTTGCTCAGCGCCATCGATTAATGCTTCATTAGATAGCGGCTCTTCATAAATATAGAATAGTAATAATAAATAATAATAATGATTTTCAATTCATTCACTCACAATTGATGATTTGTCGTTAGATAGTGGGATAAATCTCGAGTCACTCCACTCCAATCACAGTTCATAGACGTCGATGGTCCTAAGAAATTATCCCAGCAGGCTGACTTGGACGCAGTTGTTGGACACTGCTTTTTGTTGCAGTTCTCATCGCATCCGAATCTACTTGTGGTGGTTGGCAAAGAATTGAATAGATTTAATACCTATTCAACATTGTCTCTTCGTCCTATCATCATCGGGGACGTCGGAGTCCTGGCGCTGAGTTCCAGCTGCGTTACGACCCCACTGTCTCTTTCTTCTCCTCAGGTGACAGCTTGTTCCAGCTATCAGTTGCCAAGTTCCATTTCTGCTTCTGCATACAAGTGGACCATTTTGGCGACGTAGTTAATGACAGTACACATAGTTCCCAGCAAACAAGTCAACCATAAAATGAGAAAATGGCATAATTTTTCATATCAGTCTGTTTACTGCAGGTGCTTTTCGTTACGGTTTATTTACCAAGAGGCGGTATACAGCCGATGGTTAGAGCGCACTCTTTGGACACGTTTAATTGAATAGTCTTATTTTTATCTGAAAATTAACAAAGCTAAGCACAATGAACATGAACATTCCAGCTTTACTTGCATCAATGTAGTTGTTTTGTTTTATCAGAACATGTAAAAGTTATGCAGATCTGGTCCCCACAAACTTCAGTGAAACTTACTGGCCTAAGTTCTGAGGCAACTCTTAAAGTCATCATTCTGCTAAATGTCTGCTAAACAGTTGCAGGATCTTTGGATGCTCCGGACGACATCGGTCGACGCCCAGTTGTTTGGCATGGTCTCTCTTTCGACTCCTCATCATCGCTTTAATACTGGGACGACCAGGTAAAAGTTTCCTGCCCTCTTTCTGGCAGCTGTTGAATTCCAGCGCTCCTTTTCCTTGGCATCCAGTTTGTTCCAGCTGATGACTGCATCGGCTTTAAGCTGTTTCTCTGTCTTTCCGGTTAACTTCAGTTTCATAAACTCGACATACTTTTGACAGTACATTTCCTGTCCGCTTTGAATAGTCCCTACAAAAATTAAGAGATGGACATAAGCTTTACTGCTGTAGCACACTATTCAACAGAATGTGTATATATACCTATTCAACAGCTATTATATATTATTGAATAGGTATATAATTTATCTGCCTATTTAACAGAATAGGTATATATAATTAAATAGGTGTATTCAACAGCTATTCATCATCTTCTCCTCATCCTTCTCCTTCTCCTCTTCTTCTTTTTCTTATATGGACAATTGCAATATTAAGAATCAATGCTTAATGAACAAGAAGAATTTCCGTCTTTATTTGGATACAAATCTAGGCTATATGTTCTAAACCAAGAGAGAGACTGCTACTGCTAAGCAGGTAAAAAGCTAATTACAGAACACTGTAACAACAGTAACTGGCCCAAGTTACAACGATTTTATAAAAGAACATGTATGTCAAAACCATTGATGATATGCATTGCATCTCTATTAAACTCATTCTGGGTCTTGCAACACTCCAGAGGGTTGGCTGAGACACCCAGTGGTCGAGAAATGCCGTTTTTTTATCGGTCGTCTCCATCTTCGTTTGACTGAACTGGAAGCAGAATGTAGTAACTTCCAGCGTACTGTCTTGCTGCGCGGTTGTTCCATTGGCTCTGTTCTTCTGGAGTTAATTGGTGCCAACGGACGGAGGTCACTTTCCACAAGTCCTGATCACTCCTCCCAGTTGGCCCTTTGCTCTTGATGTAGTTTATGTACTCGTTACAGTACATGTAATAACCTCTTACATATATTTCCTACAAAATTAACAGACGGACATACGCTTTAATATCAGTCTGTTTCTGCTGTAGCACACTGCAGGTGATTGGTGTTACTTCTGTCTAGCAGCTCTGGTGTTCCATCTTTGTTGTTCCTTTGAACCCAGCTTGTTCCAGCGGATCACTGCCTCAACCTACAGCTCTCCTCACTTCTGCCGATTGATATGCGTTTCACATAATTGACGTACTCTTGACAGTACAGGCAATATCCATCTGGGATTTTTCCTCCAAAAATTAACAGATGGACATACGCTTTAATATAAGAAGAATTCGGACCTTAAATTCATATTTTTTATACCTAAGCAGTAAGGGGAGGGAAAAGGGGTCGGCGGAAGGACCCATGTTGGTAGGCCTGCCACTTTCTCTGACTGCTCGTCTTGATGGGGTTCTTCGATCTGCTGCGCGTCTCATTGATCGCCTTCAAAACGCGTCTCTGTCTCAGCCTATATATGCATGACACACTGGACTGGCTCCCCATCTCGGAACTCATCAACTATAGAATAGCTGCGATGCCTTCTTGGCTATGCCCCGGTTTACTTACGTGAGCTCTGCTGTCATAGGCGTAATTTGTGGGGTACGAGGGGTACCCGTACCCCCACTTGTTGGACTGGGGAGGTTACCGTACCCCCACCCACTTTTTGAACAATGCTAATGAATATTTTATTATTGTGCCTTCCCAGAGTCCGGTCTCTGGGAAGCCCTGTTTTGTGTATGTAAGAAATTGGTACCCCCACTTTTTGGACCAAAGTTACGCCCATGTCTGCTGTCCTGTCTGTCATGTGACTAGTTGCCAAGCCTTCAGTCTTCTTCTGCGGGTGAGCTCATGGTTCCTATTGCTGTCACCGCAGTTTATGAAGGACAGCTCACAGCTTGCAATTGAAACAACAATTGTTAGGACCTAATAGAATTTGCAGTGAAATGCGCAGTTTCGGAAATACGCCATCTCCATATAAAACTATGAAACGAAGGTCTAAAGGAGTTTCCCGTAGAACTTCATTCCAGGTACTGAGCGGTATTTTGCAATCTCCAATTTCACAGAAGCCTCTGGATCGTCGTAACTGGTGAACGATTTGATGCCATGGGCGGCAATCCCTACTGGTAGAGGGGGACAAGACCCCACCTTTGAGTGGGAGACACATCATACAGTTGTCCCCCTAAATTTTGAGGAAACACCAAAAAATGCCAGAAAATTTTCTGACCAGATCAGTTCAAGTGTCCCGTGTCCCCCACCTGTCAAACAAGATCGCCGCAAGTGTTTGATACGTTAGGTTTAGTGCTTCACATTCTAATGTAATTCACTTATAGTTTTGATGCCATGAATCTAGTGTAAGTTCATAGCTATTGTATTATTATTATTTTTACGACTATTATTACCCTCAATCATCAGTAATTAGATCTTCAACAGGCTTCAACCCATCCAACATTTTCTGGCTCACGTGGTTCTGCGTGCATTTTTCTCATTCAAACTCATTAACTCTGCTCGGTCAGCAGCAGGCTTCCAGTTGAATTTAGAATAAGATTTGAACCTCACTTTTGGTTGCAGTTCATTGGGCAAGGTTCTTAAGGTTTGGGATATGCAGTAAAAGACAGACCATAAACAGAGGGGGCCAGCTGACACAGGCCAACGATTTTCAGGGGCCTACTGTCCTTGATAGAGTCAAAAGGGAAAGGGGATACTTGGCATAAAATTAATGCAGATAAAATATAGATAAATTATAAATGAAGTCACTAATATTTGTAATGCGCTGTATGAAATGAATATCCTGCACTGTGTAGTTTCCTTTGTGACCTAAACTGTCTTTTATACTTAATGAGCATTTTCAAATTAATGGGCCTACATTTCCCATCTGTCCTTGGCACATTACCAGCTTTGCACCGGCCTGGTAACATATATACATATTCTTCTTATTCTTATTCTTCTTCTTCTTCTTCCTCCTCCTGCTTCTGCTGCTTCTTCTTCCTCTTCGTCTATGGACAGAATTTTGGAACATTGCAGAAATATCAAGAAACAATGCACAATGACCATGAACCTAGAGCTTTACTTAAAGCAACATAGTCGTTTTGTTTATCTGAACATAGAAATACAGTAACTGGCTGGCCACTTTTCATTCTGCACAATGTCAGTTAAATATTTGCATGGTCCTTGGATGACCCAGCTGCCATTGGTGGCCGCCCAGGAGTCTGGCAGGGTTTTTCCTCATGACACCATCATCGTCTACTGGGACGACCAAATAAAATGATCCAGGCTCTCCTCTGGCAGCTTAAATTACGTTCCACAGCTCTTTTTCCTTCGGAGTCAACTTGTTCCAGCTGGTCAGTGCGTCTGCTTTAAGTTGTTTCTCGGTTTTTCCAGTGCGGAGAGTACGGGTTCGATCCTCCTCTGAGGCAGTTACTGTGTAGGGACCTTGAGCAAATCCTTCACTCCCAATTGCTCAGCACCATCAATTAATGCTCGATCGTTAGATAGTGGCATTTCATAAACACGGAATAGAAATAATAATAAATAATGATTTTCAAGTCCTTCACTCACAATTCCTCAGCGCCATTCGACTGATCCATGGTCGTTAGACAGTGGTGTAAACATCTAGAGTCATTCAAATCACCGTTGAATATATTTTCTTTTTAAAGTATCAAATGACTGATATTTTTTAAACTCATGTACAGCGCCCTTTCTTCAACCCCAGCTGATCTACGGGGCTATATAAGTCTTATTAATAATAATTGTTGCTGTTATTGCTGTAGCTGTTTTTGCTTAAGGAGATCCACGTTAACAGAACTGGTAATCATAAGTTTATGTTAAACAATGGAAATTAAATCTAGACACATTTACAATGGCATTAGTTGCCTATTCATCATTTACTAGTTAATATTATAATATTAATATTATATTATCATCATACCTCCTTTAGATGCTGATTTTACTTTCATTGCTCCAGATGCTGGTTTTGCTTTCCCGGCTCCAGATGCTGGTTTTGCTTTCCCGGCTCCAGATGCTGGTTTTGCTCTCCCGGCTCCAGATGCTGGTTTTGCTTTCCCGGCTCCAGAGTCCAGATGCTGGTTTTACTCTCCCGGCTCCAGATGCTGGTTTTGCTTTCCCGGCTCCAGAGTCCAGATGCTGGTTTTACTCTCCCGGCTCCAGATGCTGGTTTTGCTTTCCCGGCTCCAGATGCTGGTTTTGCTCTCACGGCTCCAGATGCTGGTTTTGCTTTCCCGGCTCCAGAGTCCAGATGCTGGTTTTACTCTCCCGGCTCCAGATGCTGGTTTTGCTTTCCCGGCTCCAGATGCTGGTTTTGCTCTCACAGCTCCAGATGCTGGTTTTGCTTTCCCGGCTCCAGATGCTGGTTTTGCTTTCCCGGCTCCAGCTGCTGGTTTTGCTTTCCCGGCTCGAGATGCTGGTTTTGCTTTCCCGGCTCCAGCTCCAGATGCTGGTTTTGCTTTCCCGGCTCCAGACGCCGAGTTGGCCGACAAATCTGCACATGCAAGATTCAAATTTTGTTAACCACCTTACTTAATACTTAACTAGGCCCTATATAACTATTCAACTATATGCCTACTTATTTATATATGACGATATTATTAGGCATTTGTCAATTTCATAACAGCATTATTAGGGTGCATCGTGTCATTCGTGTTACAAGCGATTTCCAGCAATGCATCAAGAAATTTCAAAGAAATGTACAGGATTTTTCACAAAAATCTAAGTTCGAACAGCATTTAATCTATAGATGACTTATTCTTCGTCATTTAAATTTTAACATAAACAGTTTTACAATTGTTATTAAAATTATTTTAAACGCAGATCTCAGAATTATCTATTGCGCCGCTTGCGCGGTAATCGACAAAATGGGACTCCAGTTTTTTAACATTACGTAGAAATAATAACGAAAAGTATTAAAAACATGCAGCGAAATTTTAAGGCGTGTTAGAACGTAGTTACCTGCGTTTTTAACCATCTTTGTACGATTACAATTATTGCGTTACTTCAAATTGGAATTTATTAAATCGTTAACTCGACGAACAAGCGTCGGACTTCAAAGCGAAAAGAACACGAAAAGCGCACGAGATTTCATTTTATGTTGCTATTCGGCAGGAGACGGAGACAATCGCACTGAATTTAAGTGGTTGCAAGGCGAAATATGGTTCTAAAAGTAATCGTAATATTCTACAGCGCCCAAAAACCTAAGTCGCGGGAACCACCTTATTCACAGGCGCTTAGTTAAATCAAAATCGATAGGCGGGGGGGGGTCGAATACGTTCCAGGTCAAGATCCAAAGGAGTCAGTCAGGTAGACAGTAAGACGGCTAAGGTGGGTGGTGTTTAGGGTTTAAACGGCGAGGGAGGTAGGGACAGTCTTGTTGTCAAGACCTTAAACCTCAAGACCAAGACTTTGAACCTCAAGACCAAGACCATGACTTTGAACCCCAAGACCGAGACCAAGACCCTAAAAAATCACCTTCAGCCCAAGACTTCTTTTCCTTACAAAAAAAATTGTCAATTGACGTATACTCTTGACAGTAATATCCATCTGGCATATTTTCTACAAAAATTAACAGATGGACATCATCTTTAATATCAGTCTGTTTCTGCTGTAGCACACTGCAGGTGATTTATGTTACACTTTCTTTTGCGTTTTTACCTCTTTCAAATTGTTTATCCACCATAGAATGCCGTAGACTGTGTCTTAGCAGATTGATCTTCTAGAAGTTGACCTGATTACGGCTTGGTTTTGGCGCGCCATTGGTTGAAGTCTTGTGCATTAGACACCGGCGCAATCGAAGTTACTAATTACAACTACCAAAAAACGCAGTATATACCGATTGGTTAGAGCCATGCTGTGGTTATGCGGAGAGTACGGGTTCGATCCTCCCCCTGCATGGCGCTGTATAGGTTATTATTTTTTGTTATAGCTGCTATTGTTGTTTTTAAGGAGAGCTTCGTTAACGGAACTGGCAGCCATAAGAAGTTGTTAAACACTGGAGACTAATACTTGACACCTTTCAAATGTATGCGTCATTCACTATTATTATTATTATTATTATTATTATTATTATTATTATTATTATTATTATTATTATTATTATTATTATTATTATAATCGGCTGGTTTAGATCGTATAATAAAACTCCAGAAAATGGCAGTCCGACTTATCATCAGTTCCCCATACAGGGCCCACTCCACACCCCTCTTTGCCCGACTTGGCATCTTGAAAATACATGATTTATGTTTCACACACTTGATGTTGTTCATGTTCAAATTTAAACATGACATGTTGCCCCCATTGTTTGTGAATTACTTCACTCTTGTGGCCAACACACATACATTAAACACTCGTGGAGCCGATAGAAACAGATACGTCGTCCCTTTTGCCCGTACCACATGTCGGTATAAATGTGTGAGAATGGTTGGACCACGTCTTTGGAATTCCCTGCCTGACTTCATCACTTGTGAGGATAATATTAACATATTCAAGACTAAAATAAAGGGTTCCGTGATACTGAGATATTGCTCCAGTGACTAAGAGTGCCACAATAGTTTGATATCCTCAGATACACTACCTGAACAAGACCTAAACATAACTCAAGACCTTCTGCAGTATAACTTGGCTGAAATTTTAAATTTGGCTGAAATTTTAAACTGTTTAGTTGAACATGTACACTAATGACTCTGCTTGACATCGAAGGCTGTTGGTACTGCTGCTGTTATTACTCCAACTAAACACTGATACTATTGCTAAAGTTATTAACATTATCACTGGCACTGTTAAAGTGGCTATAACTACCAGGTATTATTAATGGTATTATTATTATTATTATTATTATTATTATTATTATTATTATTATTATTATTATTATTATTATTAATATTGGTATTATTTTGTTATTATTATTATTATCATTATAATTATTGTTATTAATATCATGATCAGAATTATTACTAATGTTACTATTATTAGTATTATTATTCTCGTCATCATTATCGTTGGTATTATTATCATTGTCGCTACCAATGTTATTGGTATTATCAATATTACCAGTATTATCATTACTGATGTCGTTACTACTAATTGTGGGAGCTTATGTCATTGGTGGTGGCACTAACCTTATTTTTGCGAAAATTACTAGAGTTGTGATAACCTGACACTGCTACAGTCAGGGATACCTAACCTGAAATGGTCACAGTTTGAACGATGTCCTAGTTAAGTCCTTGATTGCAACAACATATTTGTCTTACACTATTGTGATTACATGATTGAAGACCATGTGGTCTGTTTCATGATGTTAATAACTGTTGTAATAAAAATAGACACTCTCAGTATGTCGATTTAAAAAAACAATGGCAGATTGGAATATAGGAGCCTAACTTGTATAAGCTTAAGCTTTTGCTGGGCTTCGTTTGTACATTGATGTATGATTATGTCGTGATGTTTCTGTGGAATGGTACAAATAAATAACTGTTAAAAAAAATTATTATTATTATTATTATCATCATCATCATCATCATCATCATCATCATCATCATCATCTGAGAATTCTTGTATAGGATCTGTTCAGTCAGAGAATCGAGTTCTCCGCCGCTGCCTCCACTAAGAATTCGATGGATATCGACGGGTTTGTTGCTCGTTGGCTCCGGTCAGCTTAAACCTGGCGCCTTGGAAAGCCACCGCGTTCAAACGCTGGACCATCACCGACAGGCTCTTATTATTATTATTTTATTTTTATTATTTTTATTATTATTATTATCATCATCAGCATCATCATACCTTTGTCTTTTTTCGATGTCAATGGTCCAGCTGCGGATTCCTCCCCTTTCCATATTGACCCATGCGGTCAAAGACCCAGAATTCTTCACCACCGACGTGGTCTTGTTTGCTGTTGATTTTGGCTTGGAGGCTGCTGTCGATTTTGGCTTATTAAAGTATCATACGACTGTCTTTGATTTTTTAAACTCGTGTACAACGCTCTTTTCTTCGGCCCCGGCTGAACTACAGCGCTTTATAAATCTTATTAATATTAATATTGTTGTTAGTGCTGCAGCTGTTGTTGCTGTTAAGGAGGAGAGCCACGTTAATGGAACTGGCAGCCTTAAGATGTTGCTAAACGCTGACAACTAATACTAGACAACGAAGGCCTATTCATTGCTGTGAACATGTCTTCTGAGAACATCGATATTGATTTGAGTTGGCATCTGTACTGATTAGTTTAATTAAAATTTGTGTCTGGACGTTTGACAGCAGTATCTACAAACATAATATCCGATGTCCCATCTGTTATTCCGTCTGTCGCATAACTTCGAATATGGGCTTATTTGTTATGGCCAACCCAAGGTCGCCTCATACTCGGACGTAGGGTCAGTAAACTATACGCCCTCCCTCCATGCCTCCCTCCATATGAGGGAGGAATGGAGGGAGGGATGGCGGCCGCGTTTTCTATGATCACTCAACTCAGTACGTTGACAATGTGTGCAGCAAGTTGACCGGCTGTTAAATGATACTGTTGTTGTCCTTCAAACTAACCGTTGTCTCTATAGTTTAAGTGTTTAATTGAGTGTTTAGTTTTTGTGTTTAACAAGGGCAATTGCTGTCATCATGCAATTATTACAATGATACAATTTAGCGTACGCATTTTTTAAATTTGTACTCTCAAGTACGTTAACGTTTCTAAACTAAATTCTGTTAAAATTTTTCACTGAATGACATTACTTCTGTTACAGTATATTATGCGAAGTAATAAAATTTATGGTTATGGTTACATACCGTGATTTTTCAGGGGTTACAGCTAGTTGTGTGTATATATATATTTAGAATGAGAGTGTGCATAATGCGTCATTGTATGCGCTTGGCTGAACAGGTGTTGAGTGCTAAGCCTAGCATATTTTTTAGTTGGTCGTACAGGTGTCTGTATATAGTCGCACATGTGGCGCGCGATAAAATTAATTAACTGATGTGAGCGATTTGAAATTTGTTACAAAAAGATAGTTGATTTGTGTTGGGTTAGCGTAAAGGGACAGTTGATTTGTATAAGTGGTTTTCTCGTTTGTTGAATTGTAAGAAGAAATATTTGAAAAGTTTTTGGACTGTGTTAATATGAATTGACAGCCATACACTAGCATAGTTAAGTTACCTCTAAGTAGAGGTAGAATAGAGAAAGTACGGTTACAGTTAAATTAATAATAATAATAATTATTAGTCGCTAACAATTATTTTTATTATTTTTAATATAATAATAATAACTTAATCAGGGCCGCATTAAGGCTAGTGCGGGCCCGGGTGCTGTGATTACCTGTCTTGTTGTCAAGACCTTAAACTTCAAGACCAAGATTATGAACCTCAAGACCAAGACCAAGAATTTGAACTTCAAGACCAAGACTTTGAACCTCAAGACCAAGACTTTGAAGACCAAGACTTTGAACCTCAAGACCAAGACCAAAACCAAAATAATCACAATCAGGTCAAGACTTCTATTCCTTACTAAAAATTGTCAAGACGGAATGCTCGCTATTTTAATGAAAACATGAGTCTTTTATTCGAGCAAATTAACTTTAAATGCAGACTGCAGATAATTCCAAATTCGTATTTACAAAAGTCCTTCATGCAAAATGTTATTCCAAATACCTTTTATATTTTATAAAAACCAATTCGCTCTGAATTTTCTGACCAAGACGTTTCTTGTGAGGTCTCATAAAAATTCCGCCATGTGAAAAAACACATTCTCCAGGTGCTGAAGTCGCTGGCACACACAGTAGCTTTTCAAGCCCTGGATGTAAATGTACAAATCGTGAGTGTTTTTGAAATCATCCCATGGTTTATCAGACCGTCTAAAACAGCATAACTTGCTGCTGACGACGGGTTTTCCTGACCAACAACTCTTGCATCCGTTCGTAGATATTTGTCGTATAACGCAAGCAGGCTTGATAAATTTTTAAATTCTTCAGTTTTGTTAAATGACTGTTCATACTGACTGGTCTTGTGAGACCAAGACCAAGACTTTGAACCTCAAGACCCAGGGGCGGATTAACAAATGTGGTGGCCCTGTTCAGTAAAACTGTGGGGGCCCCAACGACTGTATACTGTAGAGTGTAGGCCTACATAATAAAATGGCGTCATTTTTTAATGTGTCACATAGCACTTGACTTCCGGTCAGGTCAGAGGATTAACTTTGGTCTAGAAAGTGGGGGTACCAAATTGCACATCGTTTCCCCTTCAAGACCGTTAAGTGATTATATGATGGCGCCCAATAATAATGATGATGATGATGATGATTATAGTAATAATAACAATAGCAATAAATATAATGACAAGCGTAAAAATAAATATAGTTACAATAACAAGAATTAAACAACATAACCGATGTACGTCTGTCTGTCTGTCCCGTAACAAACACTTGTGACGTCACTATACTGCCGCCTTGGCGACGGCTGTCTTGACGACGGCTAAAGGCCTATGACGTCATAATATAACGGGGAAGTAAGCTTAATTGTTATCACTGCAATAATTGTTTTATATACCGTGATTTTTCACGGGTTACAGCTAGTAATTATATAATAATGAAAATAAAAATAATAATTTAAAATTACTAACAATAGACGTGTTTCATTATTGAAGAGACGTATGTCGATCATAATTGAAGTGACGTAACAATAGGTCTTTATTCTCTAGATTTAAACCTAATAACAATACACTTATTATAATAGTCACTTATTCATAATTGAAGTGACGTAAGAATGGCCTTTATTCTCTAAATCTAAAATGACGAACAATAGACGTGTTTCACAATTGAAATGACGTGACAATAGGCCTTTAGGCCTATTCTCTAAATTTAAATTCAGTTACATTAATAGGCTTTATCCTAATTGAAGTGACGTAACAAAGGCCTTTATTCTCTAAATCTGAAATTATTAGTTATAGACGTGTTCAATAATCGAAATGACGTACTTAACAAATGATAGTCCTTTATTCTCTAACTTTGAACTTAATAACAATAGACTTTTCATAATTTAAGTAACGTAACCAAGGTCTTTATTCTCTATATCTGAGATTAAAAATAATAGACGTTTTAGCAGTTGTAATGACGTAACTATGAGCCTTTATTGTCTATATTTAAACTTAATAACAGTAGACTTTTCATAGCTGAAGTGACGTAACAAAGGCCTTTATTCTCTGAATGTAAACTTATAACAGTACACTTCTTTATAATTGAAGAGACTGCCTTTATTCAACAAAATCTAAAAATTACAAAATAATGTGTTTCATAAGTGAAGTGACATAACAACGGGTGTTTGGTTTTTAAATTAAAACTTATAGGCCTACAATAGACGTGTTTCATACTAAAAGTGACGTAAAGGGTCTTTATTCTTAAAATTTAAATTTGTTGACAAAAAACTTGTTTCACAGTGTTTCATAATTGAAATGATGTAACAATGGGCCTTTGTTGTACCGTCAGGTAGCAAGTGTTTAAATAAGCAAGTAAAAATAGGTCTTACTAGCATTTCTGGCTGATTTTTTAGATGAATCTGCCTGATAATGGAAACTCCTATTATAGGGGCCCACACATGTGCGAAATTTGTGTATTTGTGTATATTAAATGCGTAGTTTCGAATAATTTGTTCCTAGGTTTTTTTACTCATTTTACTATTAGACTTAACAAATAACAATAATTTTAAAATATTTGAAAAAATTTCTTTTGCGTGTGTGGGGGGCCCCTGTTCGGCCTAACATGTTGAACATGCCTTAATCCGCCTCTGTCAAGACCAAGACCAAGACTTTTAAAAACGAACTCGAGACCAAGACCATGGTCTCAAGGACAAGACTGCCGGTTAGTTTATCGAACAAATTAGAGGTGAGTACACGCTAACGGTCAGTCTTCGGAAAAAAATTCGAGGGGAGTACAAATATTTTGTGAGGCGAGTATACGGTCTCTAAAGGCGATTACAGGCTGTATACCCGCGTATACCCTCGACTACAGCCCTGAGCACCATTACCATGTGGCATCATTAAGTGATAACATTACCCACTATTAATTATTAATATTTTTATTTATAAATTCTAGCACGCCTTTTTTAAATCACAAGGCATCATGTAGATTCGGAATTGTCTTGCTGTACATTCCAACATAAAGTGTTACAAAGGCTTTCTCAAGTCTTATAATCGTGTTAAAACTTCCTAAACGCCAGTGAAGCTGGTTCACTGGAATTCGGGAAACAAGACACTTCTTTGAGAAGACGATGGTAAATGGTTTAAACGGTTGAAGGCATCGACGACATTGTTCCAAGAATGCAAGCAAGGCTTTACATTCGGCCACTGGAAAGCTGTCTGAAGAGAACAGTCCTTTAAGCCAAAGCTGAGAGCCAGCCATTGGTATTAAGTGTTAGCAATTTCATTTTTCTTAGCCTCGGCGTATGAGAGAGACATCTAATGCACAAATAATCACCAACAGTGAACCAAAACCAAGCCATTATCAGCTAATACAGGTCTAAAATTTGCTGCAAAACAAATGACTTCTCTGTTCGATGTTGCTTACGATCTGTAGCTTGACTTCTGCTTTCTCACATCGGATTTTGATTTGGTTTCTCTAATGAATTACATTTCTTTGGCTACGATTTCACGAAGCGACCATCAATCGATGCTTTATGTATTTTGAGAACAGCGATATACAGGGTGCGGCAAAATAAAGTAATCCTCTGCAGTGTGTTGCAAATTCTGTAGCAACCGCTTAGAATTTTTATATAAAACTTGGTAATGATATTGTCTGTTCACATCTACATATAACTTCCAAATGTTATTTAACAATCTTGAAATATGACAAAGTTATGTTATTTCAAACACGACACCCCCACGATTTTACATGGTTAAAAATAGTTACTTTGAAACAATAGTTACTTAGTTACAATAGTTACTTAGAAACAAGAAAAATAAATGGTACAACTTGAAATATTTTTACAACAAAGCTTTACGAATTGCACTTTCAATTTTACATTAAGTGTTCAAAGTGTCCACCATTGGCCTGCACGCATGCCTTCAGCCGTTTGGTAAAGTTCTTCATGGCCTTGTTGATCGGCGCCTGTGGCATATCGTCCCATATTGACTGCAAAGCGGCTTTCAACTCGGCGATTGTCTTTGGCTTCGGCTGGAGTTTGTGATACCTTTCCAGCATGGCTCCCCACACGTGATAGTCAAGGGGGTTGAGATCTGGGGAATTTGGTGGCCACTGGTCCTTCTCAATGATCTCAGGACAGTTTGCGTGCAGCCACTCCACACCAATAACGCAACCGTAAAATTTGCACGTTATAAAGCGTGGGCTTGCCTCTGTTCAAATAGCATAACTTAGTCAATTGTTGTGATAATATAATGTAATTTGGCAATTGTACGTAGATATGAATGACCAATGGCCGTGTAAATTTTCTTATAAAAATCCAACTTCGTTCTTGAGATATCAACCAAACACTGCAGGGGATTACTTTATTTTGCCGCACCCTGTAGATGTCACTAGATAGGATAATTCAGTGTGGGATAGGAGGCTCGCGCTTCAGAAGAAATCGACATCTGACGGTTGCTAGGCGCAGGCTCCGCCCCGTTGCCATGGCTACTGCAGTCGTCTACGGTTTTGAACGAGACGGAAACGTGCTGAACGGTGTTCGGTTGAGAATGTATTGGACCAGGTTCAGGAGTCGGTTCGATTTTGGTTCACGATTTGTATTGCGCCTTTAAGGATTTGTTGATTGCGCTACATAATTAGCTACTAGCATGCTGATCAACGGAAAGATGAAGGCGACGACGATGATGATGAAAGTAGTGGTAGTAGAGGTGGAGGTGGTAGCGGAACAAATGGTTGGTTTGTTGCATTCGTGGTGGACTGGTGGTGGTGGTGGTACTGGTGGTGGTGGTGGTACTGGTGGCTTTTTGTGGTGTTTGTGGCAGCAGTGATGATAATGAATAGGAATTGGTGAATATGGGAGATGATGATGATAATGAAGAGGAGAAGGAGGAGGAGGACGAGAAGGAGGAGGAGAAGGAGGAGGAGGAGGAGGAGGAGGAGGAGGAGGAGGAGGAGGAATATTAGCAAATCTTCGTACAAGGACCTTTAATTATCGCAATAGCTAAGATTATAAAGCATTGACAAAATAGCGAAAGATTTAAGGTCTCGTTGTTAGCAGATTGCAAATTTATGTGTTAAAGTATGAATGGATGGAGGAATGGATGGATGGATGGATGGATGGATGGATGGAAGGGTTGGTGGGTGGATGAATGAATAGATGGATGGATGTACAGATGGATGGGTGGATGGGTGGATGGATGGATAGATGGATGGATAGGTATAGACAAGTCATATAGATGACAGATAAATAGACTGATAGACAGAAGGATAGATAAACGGATAGATACACTGATGCATAGACAGAGACATACCCTGATGAGCAACGTCCTATCATTCTCTCACTTGACGCATTCGTTCTCGACGTGTCCCCTTGTAGCTCGTTATGAACGTCGGAGGCAGGCAGTCGTCGGCCACACAGCGAGCGATGAACTGACCAAGGAGCAGCAAATCAACGAAAACCGTCTACTGTTACTGTAACACTCAGCTCAACTTGACCACGGATGACTGGGAAGCAACAAATAGAAAGGGAGCGAAGAGAAGGAAGGCAAGGGCAGGTTATGGAAGGGAAGGAAATGAAAGGAAAGGTCATGGAAGGAAAGGAAAGGAAAAGAGGTCATGGAAGGAAAGGAAAGGCAAGGGAAGGTTATGGAAGGGAAGAAAGGGCATGGAAGGTTATGGAAGAGAAGGAAAGGCAAGGTAGGTTATGAAAGGGAAGGAAATGCAAGGGAAGGTTATGAAAGGGAAGGAAATGCAAGGGAAGGTTATGAAAGGGAAGTAAATGCAAAGGGAAGGTTTATATGGAAGGGAAGGGAATGTAAAGGGAAGGTTGTGGAAGGGTAGGAGAGGCAGAAGTAATGAAAGGCAAGAAAAGGAAATGCAGGGCAAGTGATGGCACCTCAAGGGAAACTTAAATGACCGCATGTGTGGCGTAGACCGAATGAACCAGCTTTTTTCTTGTTACACACAACTGAGAAAATCACTGAAGTGCTACAGAAAGGTGGTTCTAAAGGTGATTAACATCGCTGCATCAAATGCATACCTTCTCTCAGTGTTTTAGTTGTCCAAAAACAACTGGGGGTGGGGTCGATTACCAAATCACATAATAACATAGACCAAACACCAGTTTTTTGTAGTAAAGTAACCCCCCAACATATTTTCAGTTACTTAGCTGAGGGGGTTGGAAAGAGAACTGGGGGGTTGAACCCCCCAACCCCCCCCCCCGACAACTAAAACACTGCCTTCTCTACAGCAGCTTGGAGGAACTAGGCGCCAGATTTGGTTCAGAACGAAGGTTATTCGGTCTCTGCTGTGAAACCAAAATTGACCAGAGGCAGTTGACCCATCAAGGGCCTTCAAACACCACAAGGCTTCGGCCCTATAAATGGATGGGGCCCATCCGATGCCTCCAGATAGTGGTAGACACGCATTGTACCTGCGCTCCAGCGCTCGCCATGTGCAGTGATAAATTTTCCTTAAAAGATGCTCTGAAGGGTTTGGGGACGTTTCGTCTTCGTCGTCATCATCATCATCATCATCATCATCATCATCATCATCATCGTCATCATCGTCATCATCATTCAGGACTTTCTACGGCGCCACTCAACCTGTGCTTAGCGGCGCCTCACAAGGAGCGTTAGCAGAAGGCTAAGCTAAACAAATGCGTTTTAAGACGATTAGAGAAAATTTTGTGAGAGTCCTCGGACGATTCGTCACGAGGACGTTTCGTCTTTTGTTTATGTTTTTGTCTAAAAAAAGACATAGGTACATACTCAAACGAGAAACAGACTGAAGCCGGTTCATTTCGCGCCACTTCCTACTAGAACCTTCTTTCCCAGTTTATTTGGCGCACCTCTTTTAAAGACGGTCCTAAATGGCAACCCTCGTGACGAACAATCAGGGACGTATCTAGCGTTGGGCTTGGGGGGGGTTAAGCCCCCCAAACGAAGTTGAAGCCCCCCCAAACAAGTCAAGCCGTTGTATGCTTACGGCTAAAATTCGTATGAACACTGTATAAATGTTGCCATGTTCAAGGCTTAAGCCCCCCCCCCCCAAACGAAAAAGCCTAGTTACGTGCCTGCGAACAATCCGTGACGAATCGACCCGAGACGAAACGTCCTCGTGACGAATCGTCCCAGGACGAATCGTCCATGACTAATCGTCCGGAGACGAAACGTCCCCAAACCATGTTTCAAACAGTTCCACACTGAACACATGAAATATAGGCACCCTACAGTGTGACAGAAAGGCACACACATAAAAGAGAACAGTTAATTTTGATCTTTTGAACAAAAGGATGTCAAAAAGGAATAAATAAAAAAATTAAATATTGTGGCTTTAGGTCTATATTATCCGCGCCTGACAAAATATTTGACCCGCGGTAGTAGCAGTAGTTTCAGTTTAACAACGCTGTGTGATAACAAAGACCATTAGCGTCGCCCTCCTCCTTTACCCAGGCTTGGGACTTGCATTTAACCTGCGGTCAAAGTAATAGATGGCTAAGAGCATACATTATGACGTCACATAAAGGAATTGGACTGCCAGCATATGACGTCGTACATGATGTCATTTGTTGCCCATGGCGACGCCTGTCACAGCGCTTGCACTCAAAAGACAAGCTCTAAAACGTGACAGACACTGGTGTAACATTGTTAGATTTCTGAGAGTAAAAAAATTGTTAAACTGAAAATTTCTAATACGCTACTCAAAGCTAAGAGTTGTGCACCAGCTTATTTTTGAGCGCTTCGTCGCGTCAGATGGGAATGGAACAAGGCCAGAGATATCACGTGAAGAACTACGTCCGATTACCACAAGAACACAGAGAGAGAGACAGACAGACAGAGAGACAGAGACAACGACAGAGACTGACAGACAGAGACAGACAGGCAGAGGATGGATCAGGATTGCAATTATTGCGGATAAATCGTCTGTTGGTATGCAATTATAGAGTTGGCCACAATAGTGTGTGCTTGTTTGCACCAGACATAACTGTTCAGACGTGGGCCTATTGTAGCCTTTTTTCAGCCAATCACATTAACGGAATCTTAAGACAATAGATATTAAATAGGGCCTATATGAGGCGACGGAGGTTAGAGATTTTCGACCTTAGCGGCAAGATCTCTTTAGATGTGTTACAATGAAATTCATTCTTTCCGTAATACGTGTTTACCCAGGAACAGTTACAATGTCTTTATTAGTGATGGAATTAACTGATTAGTTAGAACTAAACAGTTAATTTTTCGATCGGTGCCGCGCAGACAAAAATGGCACGCAATTCCGTTTCTTCAATTCCCAGTATTGTAAGACGATTGTGCGAAGAGGTTGGTTCCTGCCAGGCTATAAACATGGGAATATGAGTCCATATGACTTCCAAATTGGCAGACTGGCGGGTAGTTGGTGGCAGTACAACATGTTGGAGCTGCCTCTGCGGTTATATTCGCGCACCAGGTCTGTCCTACACACAACTCTCGTTACGAACAACGCGAAACGATAGAACCCCACAGCCCGTTCCCTGGCACCCTCTATGTTCACTGGGAACATAGGGGTACAGGCCGGCGTTGGGCCCCCTGGTGACGATTTGTGACCAGATACGAGGCCCAATGTTTAGGACACCGGGACGCGGCTGATGGGGACGCAAGTAACACCAACCGAATTTTTTATTTCTCTATAGAATTTCGCTAAATTTTTAGATATTTAAAAATAAATTTGTCATTTCTAATATCTTCCTTGTTACACTTTTTTCTAAATTCTGTTCTGTTAGGTTATTAGTTAAAGTATAAAATTCTAAACTGACAAGGAAATTAGGAAACTGCAAAAAAAATGTACAAGCAAATTTAACAAACAAGACCGAATCTCTGCCTTGGTCCGGCAGTGTATTGAGGCCACATGGAGGAGACAGCACGGTGCTACCATACGTGTACATGTAGGTGTAATTTGTTGGGTATACGAGGGGTTTCCGTACCCGCACATTTTGGACTGGAGTACCGTACCCCCACTTTTTGATCAATGCCAATCAATATTTTATATATTATTGTGTCTCTTCCCAGAGATCGCATTCTCTATAAAGTTTCTATCATTCTTTCCAGGCAATGTGAATTTTGTGTTCGCACCCGGAGATCATGGGGATATTTCCATCAGCAGGGAAATACAATACAATGCAACTGAAGATTTATAGCAAGTCTTGCTCGATAGCGCATTGCGCTGCATTCCTAGTCATGGTAGGCTACAATGTGAATAGGTGAGTTTTTGATGTTGATTTAAACTGAGCAACAGATGTGCATTGACGGACTCTAGTTGGAAGACTGTTCCATTCTATGGGTCCTGAGACCGAGAAGGCACGACTCCCAAACTTCCGGTTGGTGCGAAGTGCGGTATAATCCCCTCGCGTGGTCGATCGGAGTCCTCTGGAATTTCAAAAGAATAAAGAGAAGTGACCGAGAATGGATCCTTGCAGTGCCGGCCTTAGGATGTTTCGGGCCCCGTGCAGAGTATACTGTACGGGCCCCAATGACACAAGTCAAATTGTTTTTCATTGCTAATCGTTTTATTTTAGTAGATTGTTATTAGGTACAAACCAAATGTAACTATACGCGAGAATTATTCTGGGATATAGAGGAAGTTGACTTTTAATGTATTGACAAAATAGAAGATTTAATCGAAACCATAATATTATTATTAGGGTGTCTTGTTCATGTTAATTTTCTGTGACATTCTCGGGCCCCCTAAGTTGCGGGCCCCGTGCGACCGCACGGTTCGCACGCCCCTAAGGCCGGCACTGATCCTTGGGGGACACCGAAGAGCAGTGGTGTAGTCCTAAAAAATGAAGTGGGGGAACGCCTGGAAATTGAAGTAGCAACTGTAGCAAAAAGTGCAATCTTTGGTAGGTAAGTATGGAAAAAAGTGGGGGAACGGTGTTCCTCCGCGTTCCCGCCCCACTACACCACTGCCGAAGAGGACAGGAAAGATTTTTGGGTCGGAGAACGTGACCAGGGTCGGCACTGGCTGCAACGAATAAGCGTTCATCAGCCTGCCTGGCGAGTTCTGAAGCGCTTAGCATGGATGAGGAAAGTAAGCTTGACAGTAATAAACGAAAATTGATTGATTGAATTGATTGAATAATATTTATTCAGATGATTAATAAATTAATAAATGCGCTACAAAATCTCTAGCTCGGAATCAAACGTTTTCTACATAAGATACCACGGTGTAAGAGATAGATGTAAGATACTGCAGCTGCGCACCCCTATTATCGTTCGCGACAGAGACTATAGCCTATAGAAGGGGGGGTCAAAGGCCTACACATCGGCGCTATATGGCTATCTTGGCTTTGACGTCGTTCTTCGCCTGGTTTCTTTGAACAACTCCTCTAACACAATGCGGCGCTCGTGATTACACCGATGCCCTTAATTTGAATTTTTCGTTAGTGTCTGTGCTATAGGTCTGGCTGTTTTGGGCCGGCAGTCGAGGGCGTAAGAAAAAAGTGGTGATGACTGTCACCACGACTTTTTAAGCGGTAGTGACCAAACAATACTAACAAATTACAATAGGCTACTAAGTTAAGCCGGAAAAGATCGCCTTTTCAAAAATCTTTGCATTGGCTTCCTGTTCAGTAAGGAATGTGTTTCAATTCGGGGCTTATAGTTTAGGCCTACTACGCCAAAGTCTGTCCCGATACCGAAGTCATGTCATTAGTCAACAATCGAGGTCATCCGATTCTCTCTCTCTCTCTCTCTCTCTCTCTCTCTCTCTCTCTCTCTCTCTCTCTCTCTCTCTCTCTCTCTCTCTCTCTCTCTCTCTCTCTCTCTCTCTCTCTCTCTCTCTCTCTCTCTCTCTCTCTCTCTCTCTCTCACTCTCTCTCTCTCTCTGATTATGCCTAGTAGCGACCATCGACTGAAGCCTTGAGCATTATGAGATTGGCGCTATAGAAGTTCGTAGATTAGATAAATTGCTGCAGTCACTCCGACTTCGACCGAAAATACTTACTCCATTCGATGCTTTTAGTCGCGGTACTGTAAGTTTGACTGTCTTCTCTCAAAGCCATTCTAATGTTATGAATGTGCTGCTGCAATCTGTTGCGTTATTGTCAACTGAATTTGTTAAATTAGACGAATATTGATTGATTGATTGATTGATTGATTGATTGATTGATTGATTGATTGATTGGAAATTAAGATTACTTACTCACTGCAGTCACTCCCATTCAATCGCAAATACTTACTCCATTCGGTGCTATTAGCTTTTTAAGCCTATTGAATAACCAATGAGCGATCGACGCATGGTTGATAACGTTGAAGAAGACGCCGATAGCAACTTACTGGTCTGCTGAGTCGCCATTTTAATATTAAAGTATTCGGTACTTTACTTACAAAAGTAATTTTTTCTCAGTTTGGTAACTCGTATCGTGTTCGGATGGCTCCAACACATAAAGGTAGAACTCCTTATTAAAAGTTCTGTATAAACTTAATTTGAATACGTGCACAAACATTTAACGCACTTTTAATAATAAATGACGATTCAGCCTGTAGGAAATTATTAAACCGACTCTAATAGTTTTATTTTAATTAGGCCTAAAGCTTTAGTTTAACGTATACCCTGCCAGCATTTCTAGTAAAATAGGCCTACGGAATTGTATTTCAAGTTTTAGCAGAAATGCTTCAAAAGTTTATAGAATCGTAATCTCCAAACTTCTAAAGCGCCACTCGAAGGCCAAGCGCAGGGCTCTTCGAGCGCTACGTAAAACCAGAGGGTTTTAAAATAGTATTTTAATAGTGGTATTTGACTATTATTTAATTGTATTTTAATACTGGTATTTAATTTGATTTGCAGCAAAGGCTGGGAAGAAGCCAGTGAAGAAGCCTGTGAAGAAGCCTGTCCAGAAGACAGCCGAGGCCGTTAGAGCTTCTCTCGGAATTGCCGGCCCCCGATCGTCTAAGGTCCCGACAACATCCACAGCAGCTGCACCGAAAAGGTCCGCTTCAGCGCCCAAGGAAGGTAATGGTCAATTTTTCAATATTGGAGAACGCTTATGAATACTTGATCAGAAGTGTGCAGAGAATCATTTATAAAGAACTTTTTTCAAACAGTACTTTCAAAGCTAAGTGCAAAGTATACCACAGTTGACAGTAGCACTAACTGGTGTCAAAATCGCTTTTGAAAGGTCCCCTAAAGGCGCTATAAGAGACACCAAGAGCATGTAATATATTGAGTCAAAATACAAATGCTTTGTAATTGTAAGTATTGTATTGTATTGTATTGTATTGTATTGTATTGTATTGTATTGTATTGTATTGTATTGTATTGTATTGTATTGTATTGTATTGTGTCTAGAAATTTATGAAGTGCCTCTCGTAGAATAACTATTCAAAGGTGCTCTCAGCACAGAAGCCCCAGGGAAAGAGAAATGCCTTTAGGGAACGCGAGACCGAGACCGATAAGGAAAAGCCAGTCCATTAGTTTGGCTCAGTTATATAGCACCTCTTCAAGAAATCTCATCAAAGTTGGTCCCTACCTGACAACACAGGTCTACAATTAAATGGAGGCAGAAGAAGCTTGCATGGAAGCCAACCACAGCATGCAAGCCTCAAGCTTACATGTTGCACTGTTGAACTATTTTAGTAGTATAAAAATTTTGCATTTATTAAGCACCACCATCTAATGGTACTGAGCAACTGTGAGTGAAGGACTTGCTCAAGGTCTCTACACAGTAACCGTCTCAAGGGAGGAGGATCAAACCCGTGTACTCTTCACGTTACAAGGCGACCACTGTTACCAGTTGGCTTGCCTTGGTACACAGTGTAGCACAAAACACTGCTTTGCAGTATTAAAATAGAGGGGAAAACGGTTTTAAATATATTTAAAGATTTAATTATATTTTACTGAATTCTGAGAGTTTAATGAAATTGATGTACATGTGCTCATTTGTAGTTCTGGATATCAAGGCCGGGTTCTTTCTCTTCTGCACGACAGAGAAAGAAAGAGATACCACTCTTTCCCAACTGTCGGTCGCTGAAAGGCAACAAGAGGTGGCGAATCGCTGGCAGGCGCTCTCTGCTGACGACAAGGATGCATGGGCGCGCTTGGCCATGAAGGATCCCTCCTACAAGAAGTCAGCTTTCGCTGCGAAAACAAAGCTTCAGCCGACGAGGTCAAGCCATGGTGATGGACCTGGATCGAGCTCCACTTCTGCTGGGGCCAAAGGCCGAGCAGTTCGATAGAAAAGCAATTTCTGAGGACAGACAGTCAGTCCTGAGTTGTCTGTTGTTTAAACAAGAGCTGTGCTTCTTATTGCCTAAACACTATAGGCGTTTTTTACAAATATTAGTCTAACATTTCTTGAATTATTGTTTTGCAAACAAAGCCCTGTGGGATTATAAGGTCAACTAGTGGGGATTATAAGTCAACTAAATTTGGTGTGAATTTCTTAGAGTGCCGCTTAAGATGTTAGATACATTTAAAAGTGAAGTACTTGATAAAAATCAGTGGGTAGTTTGAAAAAGACGGAAACACTTAAAATATTTGAACTTTTGATTTGTTGTATGGATGTTGAACTGCAGCTTTGTGTTAGACAGCTTTGATTACCTCTGAAAATGTAACTTTTTAGAGTGATGGCTCTTTGCCATTTACAGCTGTGGAGCTTAATAGTGGTTTTGAATGAATGCCTTTATATTGAGAAGTTGGAATATTGTTGTTATGTTTTAGTTACTGCCTAAATTCTTAACCAGTGGTATATGATGACTTGCATGCAGTAGTGTAGTGGGGCGGGAACGCGGGGGAACGCCGTTCCCGCACTTTTTTCCAGGGAGGGAACGCGATCCCTCACTATTTTGCAGCATTTCTGCTGAAATAAATGAACAAAGAAGACTTCAAGACTCACAGTTTCAACTGCTTACTTACTGGAGCCTTTCGCAGTTTCGCAGATATATTTATATATGTGTTGGCTTTATACTAAATAACAAATTCCTATGTATAAATTTACATAATTACATTTATTAATTTTTTTGTTATTTTTTTACATTCAACAGTTTGAAAAATAGCAGCGCTCACACTATGCAAAATTCTTGCAAGATTGCACTTTTTGCTACAGTTGCTACTTCAATTTCCAGGCGTTCCCCCACTTCATTTTTTAGGACTACACCACTGCTTGCATGACATGTTAGTGTAGTGTAACACATTTAAAGGTGGACTCATGCCTTGCCATCGCTGCATCGCATAACAGTTGTCTGGATGGTCTGTCTTTGCAAATCCTGAGGACACATCTTGAGATTTGGACACTATCAATCAATCAATCAATCATGGAATTTATATAGCGCCTCTTCAAGGGCTCTACTCAGAGGCACTCCCAAGCCAGGCCTGATCAGAGAGAAAACACTAGCTGGATAGGTAAATTTTAAACATAAATTAAATAGTAACAAACCGACCAGCTATAGAACTGTAAAACTTGTTATTTCTAGCAACATGAAGGACGTTTGATGCAATGAGATGTCATTGAAACCAAAATAATGCAGGCTTTTTAGACACCTTTAAAAAGCTTTTGATCGACCATATTTATAAAACGGACGCGTTTAATTTCTAGTGGATGGTAGCAATTCATAATCAGCGAAAGTAAGGTCGACGTTAACGGCCCTGACAGCCACAAGATAAGCAAACAATTATACAAATAAAAAATTTAACAAACAGACAACTGCACTGGCAAAGAAATTAGGAACCAAGCAACTAAACTAAAAAGTAAAAAAAAGGAAGAAAATAAGCAAATCAAGAAGCAAGCAAAACAACAAATAAACAACAAAAAACCAATGTGCAAAAAGGAGACAAACAAAAAATAAACAAACAAACGAAGGAGTCTCTGGTTGTCGTGATTATCGAGGAAGACGAGGGCGTCCATCCGTGCAGTTGTTCCCATCCTTCGCTGAAGTTCCTCAATCAATCCAGCCGCTGTCCTTTATTTTTCCTGACGACATCACCGAGGTTCTTCCCGTGCTTGAACTCAGTAACCCTTCCCAGGTACGTATTAAACTTAGTCGCCTTGATTGGCTCCCCACCCATGTCGAACACCTCCTGATGGATGTAGGCTCTCGTGTCTGGGTGTTGAGATTATTCAGCCGGTGTCCCGAGATATTCTATCCCCCCTAAAGCGTATCCCCCCGGATGGAATAAACCGGTTTAAAGTATCCGGTGGGATGAACCATTCTATCCCCCTCGTCATACGCATCACGATAGCCTCGACGAAATTCCAGTCAAAATCACCAAAAGTAAAGTAAATTGATTTCAGGTCGACGTACAAACTAAAGATACGCAATTCAAAAATTGTATGTGTGCAATAAATCCAAACAGTACAACTTAATACACTTAGAAACCGCCAAAAATGCAAACTAAACCGAATACTCCATTTCGCTAAGGGATACGCATGTATGGGGGATACTCTATTTCGTGACACCGGCTAAGGGTCGCCTGGATATCCCCCGGCCACATGTGCTTGCAGGCGTCAAGGCGAAACCCGGCCACTCCCCATCCGATCAGTCGGTTCATCAGCTCGGCAACCTTGTCTCTTACTTACGTGGCTGATCCGTCAGGGTATCTGGGCCCGCTGAGGCGGCAGGTGCTGACCTCGTGGTGCCCTGCGCTTGGCCTTCGATTGGCGCTTTAGAAGTTTAGAGACTGTGATTGCAATCGTTATTGTATGTTGTTTCCTATCCTTATGTAGCGTTGGTTGATAGCCTTTTAAAGGTGTCTTAAGCGATCGCTCTAACCAATCGTATACTGAGCCCACTATTTGTCTATTCACCCAATCAATACCTCAAATAAAGGTGTCTAAAGATTGCTAATAATGACAGTTGAATCAGACAAACGTCAGGCAGATCCCACGGCAGTTACTGAATCGTCGAAGAAGAAGATGCCAGCGTCATCGTTTTACCAGCCACGGGCGCTGGTGTACGTCTGATTCCTATTCTATAGCCTTAACTGAAATTATTTCGAACTTCGAGTGCCTATAATACAGCGTGGTGGCTCAGTGGTAAGTACGGCGCCTTGTGACCGGAGGGTTGCAGGTTCGAATCCCACTCTAGCCGCTGCGTACGGACCTTGGGTAAGTCCTTCTCTCGCGATTGCTCGTGGCGCTTCGGCGTGAAAATTCCGGCACAGTATCAAATGCTGTAGTCGGGAGCACCTCTGAGTAGTAGTTGACTGCGAGAGGCGCTATAGAAATATCCGGAATAAATAAATAAATAAAATAAAAATAATACATAGGAAATAATACATTTTTCGGCTCTTAAACAAGCTGTTATTTTTCATATTTCAGGGGAGGCGTCATAAATATTTTTAAAATTTACAACATTCCAACTACGGAAATAATTTATCATCCAAGTGACTATAAATCACAATCATATAAAAATTATTGGATTTGTAGCAACTATCAGAAGTTTAGGTTTGATCTCCTGAACAATTGCAATAAATGCAATAGCACCTTTGCACTCTATGCACACGACGTATTCACGACAGTACAATGTACTGTCGTGGATACATCGTGTGCATAGAGTGATGATATACATGACTGAGTACATGTAGGCTATATATCATCACCATAATCATCAGTAACCGACGATATTCGTTTATTGTTTATAAAATAAACACATGCTGACAAACCGCAGCATGGAACAAAGTTAGACAGAGTTTTGAGAAGTAGATAATGTCGAGTATACAGTAGTGTTCGGGAAATAAAGTCTCTATTGTCGTTAACTGGAAGACAGTAGGCCTACTGGTGATTCTGGGGACGCAATGAATAAACAGTTTTGTGAACTGGTTGTAAAATAGGCCAAAGGACGTGATCTTGATCATTCTTAATAGATTTAAAAAATCGGCAATAAGCAGTTGTTCTTGGTTGACAAACTTCATTCTCCTTAACCTCCTGATAAAACGTTCTAATCTTAAGCGACCTGATGGTGACGTTAACTCCCACCGTGGGTTCATCGCCCGTAGGTGTCCGATGCCATTTTCACTATGTTCTTCCACTGTAGTCTGTCCAATGTGGTATGGCTCAGCTCTTGAAGCGATGTTCCACACCATCCGATGACATCGTCTATCCATTCTTTATCGGTTCGTCCTCTCTTGTTTGAACCATCTATCCTTCCGAACACTAATGGGAAACAAGAGGTGCCGGTAAAGCTAAAAGAACCATTCCCCTTCCCTCCCCTCCACTCCCCCAGCCTTCCCCTTCCGCTTTCCTCTCCATGCCTATCCCTCTCCCCTCAGTCAAAAGAAAAGCATAAGTATTTTTGGTTAAATATGGTTTGAAAAGTCTGCCTCGATGACTGCAGCATTGTCATTACAACTGTATATAAATGAGTAATTATTAAATTTATCGTAGGCCTACCCACATCGGGCCCACGTGGGACTGACATTTCTATGCGAGACCCTTTTCGGGCCCATAAAAAAATTAATGAGAATTCCGGCAGGTTATAATATGTCCAAAATGGTCTCCGTGCGAAAAGCGAAAGTGGAGAAGAAATTGGTACCCCCACTTTTTAGATCAAAATTACTCATCTGTCTGTGGTGCTACAAGGTGTGATATTTAAGATCGCTAGTGTTCAAACATATATCTTATAGGGCAAACATAAATCTTAAAAGAGGTATGTAAGAAACTGCACTTCTACTGTGGCCTTCAGCCTAACATTCGCTTGCTATATGGAGTGCTAAAGGCCTATATACCGTCCTATTTGAGCATTGCTACGTGTATATTGTGGTACATGCCGGTTAGACGAATTAAGCAAAACAAAGCCAAGTAACTAATTAATTAAGTTTATTCAAATTAACTCTTTTCTGATGCCAGGAAAGTCAGAGCTATCGAACAGCGAAACGTGTTCACCAAACACTCATGCAACACGTTGTTCCGTTGTTGATGTTGTTCAGTGCGTTGTCCATTGTGCTATGTTATGTGGCTATGTTACCGTATGCTGTATGATGTGGTACGTAATCTTATTTTATGTTAAATTACCGGTATGGTATGTTATCGGTACGCAATGTTATCGCTATGTCACGTCACGTTGTGTAACCGTCATGTCATGTATCAAGTCATGTCGTTGTTTTATGTTATGCTGCAGTCATGTTGTATTACCGTTATGTCATGTCATGTCATGCTGTATTACCGTTATGTCATGTTATGTTGTGTTATCAGTTTGTCAACTCAAGCGTGTCTGGTACTTTAGACGTGGATCGCAATCATCGGGTTATCTCCACTTGGTACGTCGAACGTAGCAGTACCATCGGAATTGACGGTGATCTCAGCACGACACGCCCCACCCAAATCACCACACGGCGGGTAGTTATTATCGCAGGAAATGACGTCACAGTACTGCCCTGCCGGAAGTCCGGTCTGAAGGGTCCGGGTGATGGAGAAATCTTCATTGTTGATGAAGATGAAGCCCTTGTTGCCGCGACCGAAGGCAATCGCCTGGTAACCATTGTCCCACCAGTTGACGACCGGTTGGCCAATGACCCCGTTGTGGAAGCGAACCATGTTAAATATCTCCCTCCATCGATGCTCGCAGATCCATTCCCCGTTGAAGCAGACAACGTCTTTCGTTGACCCACCACCGTTAGTTGGGGGACCCATCCAGTCGTTCGTGTCTACGCCGTTGACGATGTTTCGCGGCCAGTAGTAGCTGCTCATCAGGCGGACGTGACCGTAGTCCCAGGCCAGCTCGAAGGCCGTGGCGATCTTGTACATGTTCGCCTCGAAGAAGGTCAGGATCGTACCGAAGCCACCCGCACCGTGACCTTAGCAGCAACAGAATAAGATGCATACGGCACCCGTTTAATGCAATACAATACAATGGAATGCAATACAATTAAAACGCAGTGCAATACGATTGATAATGTCCTTCGAAATTTAATAGATGGAATGGATCCAGAGTTTAAAAACTTCTTATGGCAAAAAAGCTCCACTACTGGGGGGCGGGGGCCGTAGAGTAATGGATAACACACTGGCGTGAAGAGCTGAAGGTACCAAGATCGAACCCGGTAGACCCCGTAAGGTTTATTCAGACTTCCACTCGTTAGGTGGCAGTGGTTAAATGAATGCAGGCCATGAATGGTGCCGTGTGGCTGCCGCTTAATATATATTCGACTCCTGTAAAACTATTATCGTGTGCTTCTAGTGTATACATGTATGTAAGGCGCCCTGCGTGGCTGCCGTTTCTACTATATGCATGTTCACTGTACAGCGCAGTGCGTTTCCAGGCGCTTAATTAAAGAACAGATTATTATTATTATTATTATTATTATTATTATTATTATTATTATTATTATTATTATTATTATTACTTACTGTGCTAACAACTTTCACAGTCGTAGATTTTTACTTATAGAGCAAATACTATTCTTGAAAAAGGTGTGTAATTATTTTGAGTTCTCGCCATTCGTATGCCAAAATACTGCTTAAATCAACGGATGGATGGATGGTTCCATAGTTTTGTCGATGGATTCAGAGTTTAATGACATCAGCATTTATTTTGCATATTGCATCTCTTAAGTTTAAATGGCAATTAAAATCAATATGTTAACGTATCCTAATTGTACATAACACAGGTAGGCAACGTTAAAAAGGTGTCTTAACAGAGCGGTTTAACCAATTGGCAGTAGTAGTAGTAGTAGTAGTAGTAGTAGCAGTAGTAGTAGTAATAATAATAATAATAATAATAATAATAATAATAATAATAATAATAATAATAATAATAATAATATTTATTCTTTAATTAAGCGCCTGCAAACGCACTGCGCTGTACATGTACATGTTTTGCGATAAACCTTAACTACTAACAGAACAGACAGCCTGCAATACACGGCGCAAGTTGGAGCCTACAAAGCATGTCCGCCTATGGGACTCGATCTCTGTACCTCTCGCACTCTACGCCAGATGTTATCCAATGCGCTACCTTAACTACTAACAGAACAGACAGCCTGCAATACACGGCGCAAGTTGGAGCCTACAAAGCATGTCCGCCTATGGGACTCGATCTCTGTACCTCTCGCACTCTACGCCAGATGTTATCCAATGCGCTATCGGCCCCCCATAATAGTAGCGTCGTTTAATAGTAACCAAATGGCCAACTATAGAACTTCTACAAAAAGTATTTTCCTAACGACATGAAGACGTTTGATGCAATGAGATGTCATTGAAACCAAAATAATTCAGGCTTTTAAGACACCTTTAAGACCGTTTTGATCGACCTTATATATTAAACGGACGCGTTTAATTTTTAGTAGAAACACCCAAGCCATGTTAAGTGAAAGTAAGGTCGACGTGAACGTAGCTGTCTGTAGCTGTCTGTTTGTAGCTGTCTGTTTGTTAAATTAATTATTTGTATAATTGCTTGCTTATATATTATTAAAAATTTTTGTTTTAGCCAACGTAGGATGAGCAATAAATACACGATTACATTGTCCAATTTTTAGCGACATCTCGTGGCTGCCAGGGCATAAATAATTAATTTAACAAACAGACAGCTACACTGACAAAGAAATTAGGAAACAAGCAAATTAAAAAACAAAGAAAGCAACAAAAAATAAACAAGCCAACAAACAAATCACAAAACAAAAAAACAAACCAATGAGGAAATGCAGGCAAACAAAAACTAAACACAAAACAAACAAGCATATAAACAAACAGACCTCTCTGGTTGTCGTGATTATCGATGAAAACCAGGGCGTCAAATGCGTTCAGTTGTCCCCATCCTTCGCCGAAGTTCCTGAGGTAGGCCAGCCGCTGTCCGTTATTCTTCCTGACCACATCCCCGAGGTTCTTCCCGTGCTTGAACTCAGTCACCCTTCCCAGGTACGTGTAGTCCGTCGCCTTGATCGGCTCCCCACCCATGTCGATCACCTCCTGATAGATGTAGGCTCTCGTTCCCAAAGGGAACCACTGGGTGTTGAGATTATTCAGCCGGCTAAGGGTCGCCTCGATATCCCCCGGCCACATGTGCTTGCAGGCGTCCAGGCGAAACCCGGCCACTCCCCATTCGATCAGTCGGTTCATAAACTCGGCAGTCATGTCCCTCACGTAGGTGGCTGCTCCGTCAAGGTCTCTCAAACCGCTGAGGCGGCAGTTGCGGACCTCAATCGGATTGTTGTAGTCGTGGATCTCCTGATCCCAGGTGGAGCAGTCGTCGGTGCCGTGGAAGTCGTACTGTCCGTAAGGGACGCCCGGATACTCGAGGGTGTCACCGTTGAAGGAGTTGCCGTCGGATCCGGTTCCGTAGCCACCGCCCGTCATGTGATTTAAGACGCCGTCCACGTAGACGCTGGAAAAGTCGAGTCATTAAGTGATTGATCATTAAACTAGCACTGCACTAGTCATTAAGTTGTTAAGTCGTTAAGTCATTAAACCTTTCAGATATTGAATCACAAAGTCGTTAAGTCATTATGTCAATAAGCCATCAGGGCATTAGTCATTTTTAAGTTTGTCTGTTAAAGCCCTAGGTTTTAGGTTTGGCGGTTTCCCTCGTAGAATGAAGTGACCAACGACTGTAGGCGGTTCAAGTAAGCATCTGTCGGCCAATGGGCGTTGATTTCATTTTGGTTTACACATCTTACAAGCATAGGCTGCTGAATTTAATTATATGCATAGCCTAGGCAACATCGTCCGCTTTGTGGAATGGAGGCGAGGCGCAGGGACGGTCGGTCGATCGGTGGTAGCCCCCACCCTAGGCCCTTCACCCTCCCTCTGGCCTACCCCGATCAATTGACCACTTGTATATATAACCGAGCTTTGGGTCGTAAACCTGTATATAAATGCCAGCTGTTGATGCTGTCACCGTTGCCTTATTATACCCGGAACACTAAAGACAATAAGCTGTATTTCATATTCTAAGAATTTGCACCAGTATCAGATGCTAATATACAGCCTAAGGAAGAGAGACTAGGTCACATGCCAAATTATGCTAATGAACTTAGGAAATGAACTTAGGAAATGTCCTTTCACAATTGAGTCTTGGTTTGCAGTACTCATTCTAGTTTGAATTTCGCTGCAGCAGAGTTGAGCTTCGTAATTTCTTCACTTCATAGCCATTTTAAATCGCATAGTCGATACAGCTTATATCTCGTGTCTGTATATTATATTATTATCTTATTTCAGTAGTGGACCTTATAGTAGTATAACATTGTATTTCGTTAGTGGACATATATTAGTATCATTATATCGAACTATTTCCAAAGATGGATGGAGACTACGCTGTACCAACGACACCGACTTCAGGTGTTGCAGTTGGCAACATGCGAACATTTAAAAAACGGTTGTCTGATGGATCTACCAAGAGTTATAGCTACCCTTACGTTTCTGTAAGGAAACATTTTGAATTAACTTTTACAACCGACAGTGATAAACTTAAATTTGAGCAAAAATGTGAGGACATTCGCTTGGCGTTGGGAGTAAAAAGTTTGAGAGAAGTTCTGGTGAAAGTCATAATGGATGTTGACACCAATAAGCTCTCTTCTGCAACTCAACATCCGCAGCAGACACTCACGATGTCTTCAGTCACGGAAGAAGTAAGTGAATCAACTTCACTGACTGATCCAGCATCTGTCACAGCAGCAATATCAGCAGCTCCAGCAACAGCTTTGGAGACTGCACATGAGAATTTTGTTGGGCAGTGCTCCAGCATTGCCCAGTTGATCGACACAATCTCACAACATTCATCCACATGTGTGACGCCGTATTCAGTGAAGTCATGGACACACAGTGGTCATGTGCTGTCGGTGGATATGGAGTGTGCGAAAAAACACTCCTTTCAGTGGAGTTCCTCATCCACAATAGACAGCGAGCGGAAGGAATTTGAAGTCAACCACCGAGTGATGTTGAGCTACCTGGCCTCTGGTATGACACCCATACAGTACGAGCGCTTTAGCGACTTCAGTCGGTTTGGACTATTGTCAGACCTTTTCCGCAGGAGGAATATGGTTACATTTAGTGCCATTTCTGAGAACCTGCGAAAGCAATCTATATTTGGCGCTAGAGCGCAGGAGTCTTCACTGTCGCCTGATGGAGCTATCTCTATAATGACTGACGCACGACATCATTGTAGACGAAATAGTTATCACACCGACCATGTTGCTATCGGGTTGAAAACTCACAAAGTCGTTGATATTCAACACATTAACGGGAATGATGATAACTGTTCACAGCGTCACGAGGCAGTGGGATTCGACAGGATGTACGAGAGCCTGGATCTCAGCAACATTAAAGTTGCCCATCATGTGCATGATCGAAACATGACAATCAACAAGCGCCTACGTGAGAGGAAGCAAGCCAGGAATTCCAATGACCGCTGGCACTGCACCCGTCCTATAACAGCCGGGGTGAAAAAAATTGGGCAAGGAGCACAAAAAAACATTGGAAAAACATGGCATCCCGAGCTTTCTGACAAGGGTGCTGCCATTCGAAACCACGTCTATTGGTGTATGGACAATTGCAATGGAGATGCCCAAACCCTGCGTAAGCTCATAGAATCATGCATCCCTCATTTTCAGAACAACCACAGCAAGTGCCATGAAACTTCCCACTGCAAAGAGCCGGGGCATATGATTGAAGTTCGAATTGTTTCAAATGAGGCTGCAATTACAATGCTCCAGGACTTTCTTCGGTCGTTGGTAGTGTACAAGCACGCTGAAGATTATGTCAAAGGCCACGACACATTTTATGTGGAAAGTTTTAATAACGTTTGTCTGATCTATCTGGATAAACGGATACACTACGGGAATTTAATGTACGAGCTGCGGAGCAATCTGGCTGTCTTGGACTGGAACGAACACGTCGACAGACCATACACGTCTATATGCACGACTGTTCGTTCGAAAAACCCACGTCGCCAAATCGGGAAAAAAGTGTATCGGCGCAAGACCTACGTATTTGTTGAGAACATTTGGAATTTGTACATTGCCGTGTGGTCAGCATCTAAAGCAATATCGGAGTCTGTGACAGAAACTTCTGCAGATAAGGAGACCTGCCAGAGTGAAATCTCTTCGGACGAATCCGATGACGACCAATTAGGAGACAGTGAGAGCTTTTCAAATGAAAGCAATGCACCCTACACAGTAGAATAACCGTAAGAGCTGTGACAATATTGTATGATACACTAAAATCAAACATATCAGTGCTACATAACCATCAACCGTCATTACACATAACCACCTTAGCATTCTGCTGTCTACTCTGCTTGACCTCCCCGGATTTTGGCCTGGCATAGGACAGAGAGATGTGTGGCAGAGCTGATGTGTGGCAGAGCTGACTGCTATCACACGCGTCCACAGGTGGCGGATAGTGGAACGACCTCTAGAAATAGAGGTCAGCTGCGAAATAAGCAGGGTTATATCTGACGAATAAGCAGTCGCGGACCAACAGCGGCAAGGCTAGTAGGGCACACTGTAGAAAAAGAGTGGCATTTTGCTTGACAACTAAAAGCTGCAAATATCCAATAACAGCCTTGTGACATGGGAGCACATGACTCAATTTAAATAAGCCTGATGACCCTCTGCCTAGCGGGCATGTGTTCATCACCAAGACTAGGTCCACAGCGGAAAACTGTGGTTGATGCCACGAAGGGCATCCGATCTGTAACAAGATGCTCCAATCTGTATAAAAATGAATCTGTGGCTTACCCCCCCTCAACGAGGTCCTAATCCAAGCAAGAAAAAAAGAAGATTGAACGGACAAGGGACTGTGGCCATTGCAAAATTGATTTGACATAGCACTTATGAAAAACCTAGTCTCCGTAACGTGGTTTTCGTGTGGCGCCGAGCAATTGAGGGCAATTCAGGTTTAAATCCACCTCTGAGTAGGAATCTTGAAGAGGCGCTATATAAATTTAAAATGGGGGAATGTTATGTTACATTGAATCATAGCTATGACAGGTGTACATAAGCAGCTCACAATCGATAAAATTCTGCTTTATGTCAGAAAGTAAGTGTACAATAAAAATCTCTCTGTCTAAACAAAGTCCGGCGAATTATCCAAAGTATCAATGTTACTCCCACTTGTGGCCCATGTAAGGCGTGCCTGTTGGATTCGGATACAACGATCTCACTTTTCGCACTACGCAATCTGGCATTATTTCCCGCATGTGAAGTACACCGTTCGATTCCGTTAGTTTCTTGGCCAGATATAATGGGCTCGTCCACCCACCCAAGTTGCAAATGATCTTCCAATATTTTCCATAAATTACTCTTCGTATTGGACTGTTAGCTGCATGCGCTGCTTGTCCTCCGCCAAGCCAACCTGGAGATGCAGAACCCACGCACGGAGAGAGAAAACAAAGAGGACAGGCGCCTTCCGATTGATGATTTTCACCCTGCAGCTGCAAATGATCAGCTGACACTTGAATGTCATGACTGTTTTGAGCCTCAATTTCTGACTCTGTACTATTTCCATTGGACGCGACCAAGACCTCCTTCGAAGCGGCATCCATACAAGATTTTCTTCTCTTTGGTGGTTCCAACTCTGCAATTGGAACAAAGGCAGTTTCGATTGGTTGGAGATATATTTATAATGTCATCAACATACAATTAGCTCTTTCGACTTGACTTGAACGACAGCTTAGCTGGGTTATGCATATGTTTATTGTCTTATTACATATCGTAATAATAATAATCATGGTAATTTTAATAATTACATTTTTAATTGGCCATTTATTATCATTACTGCTGTTACTGCTGTTCACATCAGTTGTCATTATACTAACATTGCTGATGTTATTATTACTATGTATTTCTATAGCATGGTTTGAGCTAAATATTTGCAAGGATAATAAATGCAATTTAATTTAATATTTATAAATCTTAGTTCAATCTTATTTGCGCACGTATAGCGCTACCTGAAGAACAATAGGGCCTACTTGTACAGGGTTCACCACACAAAACAATTTATACAATTTCAGTATATATATATATATATATATATATATATATATATATATATACGCATCGTCTTCATAATTACCAATTTTTTCAAAATTCCAGTTGTTGTGAGCAAAAAATGCCCGTATGGCTTCCTCTTGATCGCCATCTACCACAATAGTAAGTTCGTATTTGTTCATGGCAATCTAATCGCATATAGAAACTACAGACTTGTTTCTCAACCCTGTAAGTATCTTCATAGCAATGAACTCCATAGTAATATGAGTGTATGGGGGGGTAAATTTGGATAATTGGAACAACTTGTATACATTCTAGAAGTACAGGTATGACCTCTAGCCAGCTTACCTGGCTTTCGTATACACAAATTAGTCGACCCACAGCTCGGTTATATATATACAAGTGGTCAATTGATCGAGGTAGGGCCTGTACGGGGTATGCCCTGTCGGGTCTAGTCTGCCCTAGCGATGCATCTCCATCCATCCGTCCGACCGCTAGAGGGCCAGAGGGAGGGTGAAGGGCCTAGGGTGGGGGCTACCACCGATCGACCGACCGTCCCTGCGCCTCGCCTCCATTCCACAAAGCGGACGATGTTGCCTAGGCTATGCATATAATTAAATTCAGCAGCCTATGCTTGTAAGATGTGTAAACCAAAATGAAATCAACGCCCATTGGCCGACAGATGCTTACTTGAACCGCCTACAGTCGTTGGTCACTTCATTCTACGAGGGAAACCGCCAAACCTAAAACCTAGGGCTTTAAATACCAGCGCATGTTTTCTATAAGCATTTCTGTGTGTCATTTTTAGATTACTTTCGCTATTATTAAACAACTTCCCCCAGCGCTAAAGAAAACTAATGAAGATAATAATAATATTTGTGGCCTTAGCAATGAAGTTCAGCGGCGCTTGGAGTTCAGAAAGTTTGGATTTGTGTTGGAACTGGGACGAAAGTTGACGGATGCAACTCAGGACACACTTGAGACAAGCTACCTCTTCCAAAAACTCTCCGTATGGCTCTCCAGCGCGGGAATTCCATCTGCTTTGCCTGGACCTTACCAGCCTAACTTGCTCACCATAATCATAATGATGATGATAATAACAGTAACAGGAATAATAATAATTATAATAATAATAATAATAATAATAATAATAATAATAATAATAATAATAATAATAATAATAATAATAATAATAATAACAATAATAATAATTATAATAATAATAATAATAATAATAATAATAATAATAATAATAATAATAATAATAATAATAATAATAATAATAATAATAATAGCTTAATTGCCTTGCGGGCTGTACACCTCTGTGCATCTCTGCCTCTCCGTCTCTCTGTCTCTATCTGCCTCTCTGCCTCCATCCCTTTCTCCCTCCAACCCTCTCTGCTTCCCTCCCTCCATCTCTGCCTCCCTCCCCCTCTACCTCCCTCCCTCCCTCTCTATCTCCCTACATCTCTGCCTCTCTGCCTCCCTCTCTGCCTCCCTTCCCCCTGCCTCCCTCCCTCTCTGTCTCACTTCCGCCATCTCTGCATCCCTCCCTCTGCATCCCTCCCTCTCTGCCTCCTTCCCTCTCTGCCTCCCTCCCTCCCTCTCTGCCTCCGTCCCCGCCTCTCTGCCTCCGTCCCTGCCTCTCTGCCTCCCTTCCTCTCTCTGCCTCCGTCCCTGCGTCTTTTCTTCGGCCGCGATGGACTCACAAGACGCCGAGGTCGTTGCAGGTCGTGACCATGCTCTGAAACTGCGCCTCGGATCCACTGCGGCTGTTCATCTTGTAGCTGACCGGTTGGTATCTCTGCCACCAAGGGTACGACGGATCAGTCACGATTCGGTGCTCGTTGGGGGGCGACACCTGCAAGACAAAGCACAGGTGAGCTCAGGTATAGCTAGGTAAATAATGACAAGGTAAGGCATGGTGAAAGCAATGCAAGAAATAAGGAACGGTCAGGTAGATTAAGGGAAGGTAACTTACGTAAGGATTGATCAGATAGGGTAAAGTAAGAAATGGTCAGATATATGGTAAAGGAACGGAAGTTAAGGAATGGTCAGTTATGGTAGGTAATGTAAGGGAAGGTAAGGTGAGGTAAGGAATGACCTTCCGGCTGATAAGTGACGCTAACGCAGGCAAGGTGAGGTAGAAGTAAGGCGAGGTAAGAGATATAAATTAGTGTAAGTTTAATTAATATATAGAAAAGTTAAGCCAAGTAAGGCGAGGCAATAGTAGGAGAAGCGAGGCAATCTTAGCCAAGAGAGAGAGAGAGAGAGAGACAGACAGACAGACAGAGAGAGACAGACAGACAGACAGAGAGACAGAGAGACAGAGACAGATAGACAGACATACATACAGATAGATACAGGGAGACAGACAGACGGACAGGGAAAGAGACACAGACAGACAGACAGATTATTAATCGACTAGCGTGTGCCATCCTTATTATAGCATCGGTTGAAATCGTTTTAAAGGTGTCTTAGAGAAACGTACCTGGAGTCCGCAGTAGTTGTGGTCAGCCAGCCACTGGCACTCCCTCTCGATATCCGTCCATTTCCACTCGAACAGATGGACCATCACATCCCTCCCCTGTTGACAGTGGTAGCTTCCGAAGTACTGGGCATTGACGGCTGTCAGCGCCAAGCACAGGGTCACAGCAATCCCAAACATCTCTCTGTCTCTCCGTCTCTCTTTCTCTGTCTCTGTCTCTCTCTCTATCTGTTTCTTTATCTCTCTCTCTCTTTCTTTGTCTATCTCTTTCTCGCGGTCACAGATATCGGAGGTATTGCGCGCGACGTCGCGCTGTTCCGCAGACTTTTATAGGGTTGCGCGTGAGAATATGTGTGGGTACATCTTAAGAAAGGCGCACCTGTTCAGCGCCCGGTGTTAACAAGAGTAAATAAGGGGACGTCCATTAATTATGTCAACAAAATGGAGGAGGGGGGCTTGAAAAAGTTTGACAATTCTTGACAAGGGGGAGGGGTTCATGACAAATTGACGTCAACAATAGTTTTATCAAGACGCAACCATAGATTCCGAAAGTCTTTATGAGTGATCTATAACTTTTTTGTCTGTAATTTCATCAAACGCGATATTTTCCTCATTTTAAATTATATTGTTCGAAGATTAATGAGAAAATGCGCTGCATAATCTCTTAAATGCGAATATCCTGGGTTCTTTTTGAAATTCTAATATTTCGAGTTTCTTTTTCGATGGAAAGATAATTTGTTTTCTCGGAGGGGGGGTAAAAATATTTTGACATTTTTATTAGGGGTCCTTCAATGTTTGACAGTTGTTGACAAAGGGAGGGTGGGGCTCAAAAACTTCCTAAAATTTGATGACATAATTAATGGACGACCCCTAACGTTTATTTTTAATCCAATCAATTGGCTTCTATAGAGCCGAAAAATAATAAAAAAGAATGTGACGAGGAATGCTAAAAAGAATGTGAAGAAGGTGGAGAAGAATGCTAAAAAGAATGTGAAGAATGCGAGGAAGAATGCGAAGAAGAATGCGAAGAGAGCGGAGATGATGCGAATAAAAAGAATTTAAAGAAGAATGCAAAGAATGGAAAATCTGGGATGAAGAAAAGATGATGAAGAAGAAAAAGAGGAAGGAGAAGAAGGTGATGATGATGTCGATGATGATGATGATGATGATGATGATGATGATGATGATGATGATGATGATGATGATGATGATGATGATGATGATGATGATGATGGTGGTGGTGATGATGATGATGATGTCCATTAATTATGATGAAGGGAAGAAGAAGAAGAAGAAGAAGAAGAAGAAGAAGAAGAAGAAGAAGAAGGAGGAGGAGGAGGAGGAGGAGAAGGAGGAGGAGGAGGAGGAGAAGAAGAAGAAGAAGAAGAAGAAGAAGAAGAAGAAGAAGAAGAAGAAGAAGAAGAAGAAGAAGAAGAAGAAGAAGAAGAAGAAAGTTGGGTCCCATAAGCCAACCTCAGCCATGGGAATGAAGAGTTAGTGAGGGCCGGTGGCCATTCCTCTCCCTTCGCTCCCATTAGCCAAACTCAGGATTTGAAACGTTTTAACGACTTCATTTTTCTTAACCTCTGCATATGAGGGCGGGTGGCCACCAGTCCTCTGCCTCTCCTCACTGATCTATCAATCGACAGTGTACGGTCATGTTAGCTGAGCTGACTAGGGGACACAGGTGGAGCCATCGAAACAAATTGTTGCCGTTACAGTCTAGCCCACTATACCATCCCAGTGGAAATTGTAAAAAATTACCTAAAATAATCAACTTTTGGAGATTAGAAATTGGGTGGTAATTCTGGCAAAGATTAGGATCCAGCTGAGCATACTTAGGATTTTTAAGGGAAGCCCGTTTCTGGTATGAAGGGAGGTGGCCCTCAGAGAGTAATCTGTTAAATAGATAATGAATAATTGGCATGGCCTCGTTTGTTCCTATAGTAAATCTGTTATTATGCGTGTAATAGGAGAATTAGAGCAGTCCTTAAACACCTTTTTTTAGCTCTGCATTCGCCATATATAGTGAAAAAGTAGTACAGTAAGTTAAGGAAGGAAGTAAGTAAGTAAAATATTATTATTATTATTATTATTATTATTATTCTGGATATTTCTATAGCGCCTCTCGAAGTCAGCTACTACTCAGAGGCGCTCCCGACTACAGCATTTGATACTGTGCCGGAATTTTCACGCCGAAGCGCCACGAGCAATTGCGAGTGAAGGACTTGCCCAAGGTCCGTACGCAGCGACTAGAGTGGGATTCGAACCTGCAACCCTCCGGTCACAAGGCGCCGAACTTACCACTGAGCCACCACGCCTCACCAGTATATTCTTTATTACACCATTAGCAAACGCACAATGAGACAGAAGCTAGAAGCATTGATTGTAAAACATCGAAGTAATAATAAATCGAAATAAAAATGATAAAATACGTAAGTAAAAAAGCGTGTTTTCTTATCATTTATGCAGTAATCTAGCAATGTAAGCCTTCTCTGTCAAAGGTATTCGCTACTTCATTTTCTTAGCCTCGGCACACGAGGGCGGGTTGGCTTTTTTAATTCCTCTGCCTGGCCTCTTATCTTCCCACCGACAATGTACGGTAAGTGTACTCATTGCATCTGAATTGAATAGTATGTAATAAAATGCAATGAACGCAATGAAGTTGTCGTTAATTTGGTTAGTTGCAGTTTAGCGACGCTGTGTCATAACAAAGATGATTAGCGTCCCCTCCTCCTTTCTCCATGCTTCGGACTGCCACTACCGGAGTATATGGGTAGTGACGGAGTTACAATTGTCGTTGATGGATCGATCGAGAGTTTAACGACATCTTGTGACAACAAAGGCCTTAGACATCGACAGGTTTTAAAATTCAGATCAGAGTTGCCTTTAAATTTAGAGCGTTTATCAAACCCAACTGTCTCACTGACTGTCGTGTGATTTGGTGTATCGGCTATTGCCAGCGAAGCCGGCCCCCCTCCATATCCCTGGCGTCTTATTCTATACACCATACACCATCTGCTTGACTTTATCTTTTTTAGTTTGGATCTTGACCTGGACTCGATTTTAGCTTTACCTGCCTATAGAGTTTGTTTTGACTGTAAGTAAGTAAGTAAGTAAGTAAGTAAGTAAGTAAGTAAGTAAGTAAGTAAGTAAGTAAGTAAGTAAGTAAGTAAGTAAGTAAGTAAGCACCTCCTCATCCGCCAAATCCTCCTCCTCCACCTCAACCTCTACCTCCTTTTCCACTTCCTCCTCCACCGCTCCCTCCTCCTCAACGTCCTCCTCCTCCTCCTCCTCCTCCTCCTCCTCCTCCTCCTCCTCCACATCCTCCTCAACCTCCTTGTCCTCCTCCACATCCTCCTCAACCTCCGCCTCCATCTCCTTCTCAAGGTCCTGGACACGCGTGGAGTCACTGAGCGAGCCGTTTGCTTCCTTAGCCGAAGCGCAGTTTAAATAGCGTCAGAAGAATGTGATGAATTTGTTTGTTGTCGACCATTACTAATGATTACTCATGGCCTCCTTTGTACCATACTGCAAAATCCGAATTTAACATAATGTACAAAAAGTATTGAAAGGTGATGAAGCATTCAATTCAATTCAATTCAATTCAATTTATTCGGTAACCAACGTGTAAACAGTACAACAGTAAAGTAAACAGAAGAATAACCTTTAGATCTCGTAATTGGCTACGCGGGGGTACCAAAGGGGTTGTACACCCCGCTTCCCGGAACCCCCCCCCCCCACATGGAGTAACAATGTAAATGCGGTATGCGAGTAGTATTAACAATTAACTATTAACTATACAACTATACGAAGCAACAGAGAAATTATTTCACAATCTTAACTAAGAA